>JAGDQO010000904.1:0-118620 GCA_018342035.1 Solanum appendiculatum
TCTACATCAATAGAAGCCCATTTGTATTGCATGCAACCAATCCATCCCAAGAACAACATCAAAATTGACCATGTTCAATTCAACAAGATCACAAGGCAATATTTTATGCAAGATGCAAATAGGACAATTTCTATAGACCTTCCTAGCAACAATATATGCACCAATAGGAGTAGACACCTTATATGACTCACGCAACAAGTCGGGCTCGTCTTCCTCTTGTATTATACATGATCTAGCATAGCAAAGAACAACTGTTAGGGAAGAACTTAATTCAACTCTACGGCACGACTTAGAACATGGAGAAGGGAAACATTTCCTAAAACGTCTCATAGCCTCCTACTCATAGTTGTGGTGCACAACACAACCACTGAATCGGACTCTAATCAACGCTGTGTTTGGACTGCGGGGGATCATTTCAACCTAGTGCTCTGATACCAAGTTTGTCACGATCCCAAGCCCTAGGGCCTAGATGTGACCGGCGACCTGCCCGGGAACCCGACCCGAGGCAACCCCAAACAAGCCTCATAGCGTATCATTACACATCCTTGGTCGCGGAAGCAATTAAATGACCATAAGCGATAAGCATAGTCAAGGGGGAAATCGGGACTAAGGGAGCAAGAAGAAAAAAAGAAATGATACATAAATACCATAGATGAGTCAAGCTCAAGCATAATACACAACTTGTCCAACACCACCTCTAAACATGAGTACTTAGCGGGGGCCAAGACAAACTACCGGGCTCACCCTCATAGTCAAAACATAACTAGAAAGGAAAAGTTTTATACATAGCAAAAGATCATGAGCAACGTCCCCGAAATGGAGGACTCACCAATAACCACTATAGAAAATCGTACTAGCCACGCGGAGGAGGATGGTCAAGCGGTGCTCCGGTCCCTACATGGTGACATCATGTAGGCATAGAGTATGCGTTAGTACATTTGAATGTACTAAGTATATGGGATGCAATGCAATGCTACATTAGATGGACATCATAGGAAAAATGCGTAATCATACCCAATAGATAGCATATTAATGAAATGATATGTATAATGATGCTTACATAAAAATCATATTTAGTGGGACGTAGTACATGTGTGGCGAGTGACCATCAATATAGTATTTCCAAGGCCTACCACCCCCTTGGAGAGGCGAAAGAGGTACAAACCCCTCAATATGGTTACACGGGCCTACCACCCCCCGAGCTAGGGACCAAGGTACAAACCCCTCGATATGGTTATACGGGCCTACCCACCCCCCCGTGCTAGGACCAAGGTACCAACCCCTCGATATGGTTACACGGGCCTACCACCCCCCTGCTAGGGACCAAGGTACCAAAACCCTCGATATGGTTATACGGGCCTACTACCCCCCGTACTAGGCAACCAAGGTACAAACCCCTCGATATGGTTATACGGGCCTACTACCCCCCGTACTAGGCATGGTCGACTCACAACACTTATTTAGAGAAAATCATATACATGTGTCCATTTCATCATCATTTCAGTAATTACATAACCATCCGTCTCATAGGACGTACCTTGGACCTTCCCTTTCCTAAGAATTCTATAATGGGCATTTTATTTATCAAACACAAGGTGGGCAATTGTTCATATAAATGAAATCATGTATTTCAAGAATACTAATTCCAACCAATTCCAAAATCCATATAAATCAGCCCACCAACAACATACATATATATATCAACCTTCATAATTTGATCATGGAAGCATGTAAACCATAAACATCACATAAAAATTCCATTTCATGATAATATGCAAAAAGGACCATAATAGGGTGTGTAGTAGTAATTCCATAATTCAAGAGTTCATAAATAATCATAAGGACCCATAAACTTGAAGTAGAAATAGAGGATAAATGGTTGGACTTGTGGAAAGGAAGGTTTCCACAATCAAACCCACATACCTCAACTTTGGAGAATCCTTGATGAAGATTGGAATGGAGAATCGAAGCTTGAGATTGAGTCTTGAATCCGGAATTAGAGCTTGAGATGTTTGAATTTGGTTGAAGATCTTGGTGGAATTTTTGGAGAGGGCTTAGAGAGTGTTTTTGGAGTTTAGAAAATGACTAAATATGGGACATATCCCCTTTTTATAAAAAATGACTCCAACCCGCCTAGAAAATTCGCTCACTGGAATTGGAAATTCTGCACTGACAGGTTTTACGAAAATGGTCATAACTCCCTCATCCTAACGCGGAATAAGGTGAAACCAAGTGCGTTGGAAAGCTAACTCAAAGAGCTTTAATTTGATAGGTTGCAGCCCTTCCAGTTCCTTGTGTGCTAAGAGATATGCCCCTTTAAAGTTGACCCTCCAAATCGCAATTTTTGCGATTTTCGAATTTTGATACGGTTGTTCTAAAATTCGGGTTAGACCCATTTCCCACTCAATTTGACCCCACGAATAAGAATATGAAGTCGAATTTCCGAAATCATGCACGGATTTTGAGATATATGGAAATTACAATTATAGGTGTTTCCGAAGCACATTTTCGGGCATTTTTGGGGTCGTTTCAGAAGGTCCTTAGAATTTTCTAGCATTCTAGAAGATTCTAGAGAGAGGACTATTTTGTACATATCTAGGAACTTATGTAACAATTATTATTTACACTTTAGCCCCTAAGTTAGAAGTATAAATACAAGGGCATCCACTTGTAAAATGATCGAGTAAAAATCAACAAAGGTCTCTACCATACAATCTTTCCAAGCAATCCTCTTGTGTTCTTTCTTCCATTCTCTTAGCGATTCCTAGAATCTTAGGCTGACTTGGCAAAGCAAGATCGTGAGCAAGTGGTGCAAGAACGTGAGAAAGTTGTCAAGTGTCGCACGTTTGCTTAGTAAAAGACTAAGAACGTGATAATATGGTATCAGAGCAAGGTTACAACTAAGGGAATGGCAAACGACAAAGATCTCAACGTTGATAACACCCAAGCCAACGTCACCCAGGATGTTGTCGGAAGGAAGGGCTATGGCAAAAAGAGGAATGTCATCAACAAGAACCAGGAGGTGCCGCTCGAGATTGAGCCTAATGAAGGGCTTACATCCCAAAAACCTTCTACGTGCAGGCTCATGGAGGCATTGAGCACTATTGATGCCATGAAGGCAAAGATAGAGGCACTTGAAGAGCAGGTCAATATTGGCGTCACTGAGACCTCCAGGAATGTTGTCGTAATGAGGGAGGCTAAGATCAAGGATCCCAAGCCACCAGTGTTCAAAGGAGTTCATGATGCACAAGAAGTAGAGAAATTCCTTTGGCACTTGGAGAACTATTTCTGACATGGAAATGTAAGGGATGAAAATGTCAAGATCAACACCGCAGTGTTGTACTTGTCAGAGACTGTCATGCTATGGTGGAGACGTAAATCAGCTAATGCTGAGAGAGGTTTGTGCACTATTAGCACATGGGATCAGTTCAAGGCCGAGCTCAAGCGGCAATTCTTTCCTAATAATGTCTTGTATGAGGCAAGACATAAACTTCGAGAGTTGAACCAGACATGGAGCATACTCGACTATATCAAGGAGTTCACCACCCTTATGCTTCAAATTCCCAATCTTAGCAATGATGACTTGTTGTTCCACTGTATGGACAGGGTGCAGAATTGGGCTAAACAGGAATTGCAACGCTAGCGAGTCACTGATATAGATCAAGGCATAGTGAAAGTTGATTCTTTGATGGATTTCAGTAATGAGAAGTATGACAAAGACAGAGGCAGTAAGTCAGAAGATGACATTTCTAAGAGTGGAGGAGACTGTGGTAAAAGCAAGGAAGTACATCAACAATACCACAAGACTCCGGATACCCACAAGTTCGATAATAAGAAGTCAATAGGTAGTCAGAGCTATACGGAAAAGAAAGCACAGTCCGAGAAAAAATGTATACATATGCAGGGGGCACATAGCTTCAAGGATTGTCCCGACTTGAGGAGTCTTAGTGCTATGGTGCATGAACAGAAGGAGCAAGCGCAAGGAGAGATTTCGGTCACAGCTCAACTAGGAGTGATTGGACTATGTGGAGCCATCACAAAGTCAGCTAGCCAAGTTAACGAGAATAAAAATCAGTATGTGGATCTCATCATAAACAATAATCCCGCTCGTGCATTGGTTGACACTAGAGCAACTCATAATTTTATGACCGAGGCTGCAGTGAAAAGACTAGAGCTGAAGCATGCTCAAACTAACTCTCGGGTCAAAACCGTGAATGTTGATCCTCAAAATGCTCATGGTGTTGCCAATGGTGTTGGCATCAAATTGGGCAATTGGAAAGGTATGACAAATTTTACTATTACAAAGATGGATATCTTTGACATTATTCTAGGGCAAGAGTTCTTCACATAGTGTCATACCTTGATCGACCCCTACCTCCATGGTCTTTGGGTCATGGAACGAGAAGGGACATGTATGGTGCCTACAGTAACTATACCACACAAGCAGAATCAAGCACAACTTTCAGCTATACAACTTGTGAAAGGGCTCAAGAAGAAAGGGTCGATGTTCTTGGAAACCACTACAAGTTTTGAGAGAGACAAAGACAAAAAGTCGTTGTCATGTTCCACGACCACTGGAAAGTGAAATCATCGAAAGAATCATCGGAAGAATTTACACGGGAACAGTATGAGGACTTATGGCTATTCAAAAATAAGATTCGAGAGTTTATGTAGAAGTAATGCGTTGTGGTCGTCACAACATCAAGTGGGGGAGAATGTGATGACCCGCCATGTCATCATGCCACATAAGCACCACGTAGGAGAAAGACTTGTCCTTGTGGATGATTCTAGAGAAATAGAGAGATTTTCAATGGAAGTTCTTAGAGCTTTTAGAAATTGCATGGAAGGTCCTTACAATTTTCTAGCATTCTAGAAGATTCTAGAGAGAGGACTATTTTGTAAATATTAGGGACTTATGTAACAATTATTATTTAGACTTTAGCCCCTAAGTTTGTAGTATAAATAGAGGGGCATCCGTTTGTAAAATTATCAAGCGAAAATCAACAAAGTTCTCTACAATACAATCTTTCCAAGCAATCCTCTTGTGTTCTTTCTTCCATTCTCTTAGCGATTCCTAGAATCTTAGGCTGACTTGGCATAGCAAGATCGTGAGCAAATGGCGCAAAAACGTGAGCAAGTTGTCAAGTGTCGCACGTGTGCTTAGTAAAATACTAAGAACGTGATAATTGCCTCTCTTTTTGTAGGATCATCACCTATCTGAAGTCTACCCTCCAGAATTTGCAACCATCTGCAATGGTTTTTGATATGTAGAATTTGTCAACTCATTGATAAGAGTAAGTTGTCTCTGCTGATCCTCCTGATATTCATGAGTCATCATGTTTAATGATGAATTTTCTAATTGGTCCTAACTGTCAGTTGAATCTTCATTAACACTATTCATCACAATGTCCTTGGTAGGACCTTCTACATTATCAGTGACCTTCTGCTGAAGATCATATTCAACCCCCACTATTTTGCTGATGACATCTACTTTGTGTTCCACTTCATTTGCATGTGTATGAATTTCATAAATTGGTTCCAAACCAACATTGCCTTGAAATTTTTCAATATCTGACTTATAAGTGTTAATACGTTCGTGCTCTTTCACCTTATTATTGTCTTCTATATCTTCTTCCCTCTGTTGATTTACAAATATATTTGTTATCCATTCTTTGGTGGATATTTGTTTCTTATTTACCCCCTTTGATCTTGCATCATTTTCTTTCTTTGTCATCTCTGTTGCAAGGTTGAAAAAAGACATTCAACCTTGGAAAGAATGGCATTTCGCGGAACATATGACTCATGCTCCTTTAGGTGAACAACTTGACTTATTAGTATTTCTTGTAGCCCCCATATTTCTTTGTTGCACTACATCACTACATGTATTTTTCCCAACTAGCACATCAAATGGATTAGCATGACCAATACTTTCTCCAGATCTAGTCTCCTCTCCAACATGATTTCTATACTTAGGAAGCATTTTATTAATGAGATGACATCTTTTGAATTGCCTTCCAACTCTTATCACAGGACCATCAATAGAAGATTTATTAGTTTCCTCATCGAACTTCTTCTCTTTATCATTATCAACCACCTGTCTTCTTAATTCAGGATATAAAACCATGTATTCTTATTCCCCATACCCTTGAAGCTTACATTCATTACAATACTTAAGAAGCATGTTGTATTGGACCTTCACTTTTTCCACTCTAAAGGTATTTAAAGCCTCATTAACAACTATTAACAACTTTCAGCTCCACAAACATAGGAAAGTCAGTAAATAAGTCCACTTGCACCTTGACACTAGCACAACTAGATCGAGTCTTGTTAATTGTGGCCAAGTCTAGATGAAGGGGTTTCCCTACCGCAGAGACTAGTGAAATTATGGATTCCTTAACAAAGAAAGTAGGCTTTAAATCTGGAAAGGAAATCAACGCCACAGCCTGAGTGGTCTCCTACTCTACATTGAATTTTGCATCATAAATTAGAGGTCTCATCAAATAGGAATATCCATCCTTAGCAAGAATATAGTAGCTAGATTTTGACATCATATTAATGAAATCATCTTCCCGGTTGAATTTTATTAAAATATGTCGGTTCCTCAATTGACCAATCTTACAATCCCCTTTTATGTTGTATTGCTTAGGAATTTGAATCCGGAGCTCCTCCAGTTCTGGCCAACCATAAGAGAAATTTCCAACCAATGCATATTGGAGATTTTGTAACATATTCATTCTATCAACCTCTTCTTCTGTCCAAACTACTCGTGGAACACCATTATTATAACAAAGCTTTTTAATAGGTACGGGTTCCACTGTAATGCTATTTGTTAATATCGTACTGGTTGCTTTGAGAACTTGTGCATAGTGAGCTGTGATTGGAACAACATCCATGACTGTGTTTTCACTAGGGAAACTTGTAGGAACAATAGGCAAACTAGGATCTAAATAATTTAGGTTTGAAGAGGAGGATGTATTAGGGTGAAAGAGGGGTGGGAAATCTGTCAAATTGTTCTGGCCAGCCACTAATTGTGATTGATCAGTGGCCTGAACGGCCATTAAAACTGGTGCAGTGAGGTCAAAAGAGAGTGGTGGCTAGGTGGCATGGGGTGGCGGCTTCAACAAGCTCAACTAATTTACACCTATCTCAAAATGGGACATAGTTGGGCGTTTATCATATTTAATAAATTTAGTTAGTTCTTTAAGAAGAGTAAATATGTAATTGAACTTCTATATTTGTTTTTTTCTACTTTTGATAAAATATATAGATATCCCTCCGTTTCAAAATAGTTGTTACGTTTTGTTTTTCGAAAGTCAATTTGATTAATTTTTAAATATAAATTAGATTAAATTAATTCGATATTTTGAAATTAAATAATAGATAATCCAAAAACATATGGAAAGTACCATAAACTTACATAATTTCTCTTATCAATATTGTCGCGTCTCATTTTTTTCGCAAAACAAGTTATGCAACGGCCTGACCACTCTTTGAGGTTTATTTTGAAAGAAGAGTCGCCACCTAACGAATTGAAAGCACGTTAGGGCACCTATCTAACCTAACTAATTAATCTAATTAAAGAGTCTGCGAAGCAAAGATCAAGTAAGGGTTCAAATTACCTCAAAGGGAAGGTGTTAAGCACTCTTCGAGGTCCACAAAGGTGGGTCCCGACCGTATCTCATATATTTATGTGGGGGTTATAATTTGACAAATAAGGTCTCATATTTATTATTTTCTTAGTAATTAAACTAAGTGATAACATAGATGAACATTAAAACATTTGACACATATAATAAATACAAAACAATTAGAGAGATAAGCAAGGAGATAGAAAATACATAATCAAATATAACAAAAATATCAATTTTTAATTAATTAACTACCCCAAATAAGTACAAACAAATAAAAAGAAAAGCAAAGGAAAAGCAGAAGCCTAAATTAAAATATTCCCCTTTTGGATCAGCACTCGGCTTGCACGGTGTGCCAACACAAATCATAATTTGTCGACTTTTTGCTCGAGTCACCCTACATCATTTCCAAAAGGCCTAAATACCCCTACCCTCCCTTTCTAAGGTTCATTTATTATTTTAAAAGCCTAAAGCGATCTAAAGAAATCATAAAACTAACGTCCTAAAAGGTGTGTATCGTCCCTCTTAAAGTCCAAGAGACATTGGACTAACTAAATGGTAAGTTTTAGACTTAAACAAAATAAAAGTTACCTATTAGACTCTCTAAGCGTCAATCAAAATAAATAGGACATCATTTAGTGTAAACATGTTGAAATTAATTAATTCCTATAGGCATGATATCTAACTTTGTTTCTAATATAAACAATTATTTCATTCACTTCTAATATACAACGGCGATGGCGATTTAACAAACAAGACAAGCATATATGAAGAGTTATTTATTTTTTCACATGCTAATTGATTTCACCCCAAACTTATAAACAAATAAAGGTTGATTTTAAACCAATTATTTAAGATATATTTGACATGCTTGCAGGGTTATATATGATTAAGAAAAGTAGGCAGATTATCTAACATTAATAAAATAAAATAAATAATTAGCACGTATATTCCCTTCTCCTTTAGGCGATCCCCCCAAATTATTTCATATAGAGAGAGAGTTAGAGTTAATACAATTACACGAAACCGAAATAAAAATAAAATAATACAAGAGAAAAAAAATCTGGGTAGACTAAAATCCATCCGAGCCTCTCCGCCCATGGCAACTCTTCGAAACTCCCAAAATCTTAATAACCTGCTAAATATTCAAAGCGATAGGCAAAATACTATACCATGCACATATATTAAATAATTGCCATGATTAACCGGATGTAAAATATAGCATACCATAGGTAGAATCACACACAAAATTCAAACAACTAATAGAAGCGATAGGCACAACATCACACACAGAGGGAGAAGAGTACTGACCCGGCTGCTTCCTTTTTATTTTTTCATACATACCAAAGTATGTAAAATTTGTACTAAAGGATTGCAAAATTAAATAATATTCATGCACAAGAAAGGTTAAATTAATAAAGGAATCTAACTGGTTAAGCAGATTATTTATCAGCAATGAAGTATTCGATCCAAATTTTGACCCGAAAACAGCAAAACCAGCAAAGAAAGCACCCTTATTTTAGTTTTCGAGAAATCTTTTTACTTTTGTGTAACACCCCAGCCTCGAAAGGGTGGGAAAATTTTAGATTTTCTAGGTTAGTGCCAGCAACGACGGAAGCCACCTATAGATCGTAGGTTGACTTACGGCCCGTAGGTGGGAACCGTAGGTGGCAAGCCCAAGTTTTTAAAATGACAAGTTTCAGAATATCAACGACGACCTGCCAGGATGGCCCATCGTCCAGTGTACGAGCCGTAGATGGGTCTCGTAGGTTTCCTCTAGACTTGGTAAAATTATTAAGCTTTAAGTTCAGATCTACGGTTGCCATGTACGGTCCGTCGATAGACCCACGAGCCGTATATGGTGACTCGTCGTTGGGGGTCCAAGTTGGAAAACTCTCTGAATCTATCTACGGAGGAACAGGACGATCCGTAGGTTGACTTACGGACCGTAAGTCCAACCATAGATAGGGTCCGACAGTTATTTTTCCAAGGGTTTTTATGTCTTTTCCCAATTCTTTTAAGTCTTTTAAATTACGACTTTACCCCTAAATTGACCTACTATATAAGTCTTTCATCCCAAATTTCCCTTCAGTATTCTCATTCTCAAATTCCCCAACTTCCCAAATATTTCTCTCTCTAGAAAAGTTCTCTCAATTCTCAAGGAAGAAGAAGGGCTAGGATCCTCCATTGAAGGTCATTGATTTCTAGCAAATTCTTGTGGGCTTTGTTGAGGTATGTTAGCATTCACCATTTGGTGCCCTTTCCTCCAATGGGTCCCTAGTTTTCTTTAATTTTCAAGATTCAATTTCCCCAAATTGAGTTAGGGTTTTTGATTAATTCTTATGGGTTCTTCAATTATGATTCCAATTATTGATTTTATGATTAGTAGTGCACGATCTAGCGTGATAAAGTAACTTAGTGCACGATTTAGCGTGATTTATATGATTTGATGTAGAAATTGTATGAACCCATGCATGAGCCATGATTCCTAGTTATGAATTCATGATGAAGTATGATCCATGCATTTATAAACTTATGTAATTGATGAAAATATGCATGATTCTAGTTTATTGCATGATTCTAAGATAAATTGATATGTACCCATACTAGATCATGATTTATGAACACATGAGTAGCTTGCATAAGAGATGCATGTATATGAATAGCTTGCATAAGAGATGCATGTTTCATGAGAATTATGCTTATAACTGCTAGGGTGCATATAGATGATGGCATCCATGAGTTGTGAAAAGGTTTTCTTCACAATAAGCTAAGGATATGAATGTGAAAGGTTTTCTCACATAAATTAGGGTTCACGTGGTTGAAGGGCTTTCTCACCTATGAATCAATTAGGAGCTATTCTAATGACGTAAGCTTGGGCAAGCCCATGGTAGTTGAAACGTCTTGATATGATCTTAGCTTGGATTTGGTAACCCTAGATGTACCTCTTCCTTGGTTAAAATATGAATAAGCTTAATTGACTATTCCTAGAGATTTTACTTAGCACCGAACGGGCTTTTGGGATGAAGGTTTTCGTTTAGCGTCCGTGGACCTTTAGTAGCAATCCCTAAGTCCCATAACTACATGCCTCGTAGGTTTTGTCTGAGATAGACACATAGCTAGTGGATCCACGTAAGCTACAGATTTATGGTCCTTACCTTGGCAAGTAAGACACCCCTTCTAGTGGTGTGGGGTAGACATCACTCCCCTTTTTGGTGTGGGCAGACACTGGATTCCATGTTATAGCTCACATGGTCTATGTCGGTTAAACGTAAAAATCCTATAATAAAGAACTAGGGTTCCAGAAGTATCTCACGAGACTTATGATATGACTAGCTGTCATTGACCAGGTCATTGCATGTTCATGATGATAGCTCCCTAGCATGATTTCCTATATGAACTCATCCCATTGGCATGATTTATGTGATTATATGCATTTGCTTCATACGTTAGTACATTCCATCTACTAATGCATACTTGTGCCTACACTCTCTTATAATATAGGGTCAGACAGTCATCCTTCACACTCTCATGGTTAATTGCTTTTAGAGTTCGAGCTATCAGCCTTGATGAGTCCTCATTCTTCGGGGACTAAGAGACTTTATTATTTTTCTTTACTTTCAGTTTCAGACTTGCATATGATGTATGGGTTGCGTCCCGAGCATTCTATTGTATTAGATGGCTTTTGAGACATAGTCAAGACTTCCGCTTGTAAACTCTACTTTTATGAGATTGCCTATTATTTTTCCTCATTTTCGACTTTACCTTATGTATATGTATGCTAAGTGCCTTGTGTGGGGTCTCTCCGGATCCTATACGCCATGTCACACCAAGGGGGGTACTTTAGGTCTTGACATTTTGAGAGTAGAGAAAAAGTTTTTCTTATTGTAAAAAGTGTTAAAGTCTGAGAAAATAATGAGACAAAGGATCTCTGTTTATATAGTAGATGAAAGGGCACGTCAATAAGGAAAGAGAATCATTTATGAGCAATTTTAAAAAAATTCCTTAAACTAAGAGAGCAAAATCAGTCAAATACCAAATATAATCAAGTAAAAAAAATAGTCTAAAACTTAACTAAGAAGAGGAAATCAATTAAGGATGGTCATTACCTTAAACATATACGGAAATTAGGCAGAAAGAACTAGTTATCTAAGGAAGGAGATAAATTTCAATCCAATTCAAGCATCAATATTTATAATATCTTACCATAATTAGACAAATACGACAGCTGACAATAATTAAATATAAAATCTATGAACAAATAATTTGATGACCCGACTGAATATTGACTAGGTAAGTAATCAGCAAAGGTTATTAAAGACATTAGAAGAATCAAACAAAATTATTAAATTAGAAAAGTTGCAAGAATTATTAACGAATTACCCTAAAGGAACACTCATTAAGGAATCCACTATGGGGAAATTACAAAGACTAATCAGCAAGATGGAGAATACGATCAAAAGCAATTATACCTTACCATAATTAAACTCCATAATAAATTTGATCAATTACCAAGAGTCCATACTATAATCAAGCTAGATATGCAATTTATTCTAATTCTAATTTTAACAGGGTGTAAATTCAATTAAGGGAGTAAAAAATATGCAAAGATCAATGAATTCAAATAAGATATTAATGGACACATTTAAAACCAAGAAATAAGTGAACCTCAAAGCAGTAGCAAGTTATGTATAAGATGCGGGTTCAGTGAGCTATCAATCCAAGAATTTAAGCATGCGGATCATGAGCAATTGCATATCATTCAAACGTCATAAAACTATAACAAGCATCATGAAACGGTAATAAGAAAGAAATTATAGGCAAAATATATGCATCACTTGAAAGAGAGAACAGAGAGTTGAATAGATGGAGTAATGATTAATTGAAAGAAAATAATAGAGACGGACCTGCTGACATCCGTCTTCAACCAACCCAAACCTCGGACTTCGTCGGAACTTGCTTGGTCAGAGCTGTTGTCGTTATTGTTGTCACTGTGCTTCTTCGCTGTTCAAAGCTCGCTGTTCGGAGCTACTGCATGTTGATGTTGTTAGCCTCCACTGTATCATTGGAGCTCGATGGCCGGAGCTTGGTTCACCGGAGCAAGCTGGTTGGAGCTTAAGCTTTCGGGCAGAGAAGATAGAGAGAGACGCGGGCGGCGTCCTTCACCCTTCGCCGAAGAAGAGGGATAACGAAGCGGGGGTTGGGGTTCGCAAGGGGGCGAGAGAAGAAGAGAGGGGCGGTGGCTAGGGTTTTGGTTGTCTTCACCGGAGATGGTGATTCTTCGGTGGTTTTCGTTGGATGGAGCAGAGGAGCAGCGCTGCCTGGCTATTCACCGATGGTAGCGAAGAAAGGGTCTGGGCGGCGGATTTTTAGTGAGGGAGAAAGGGTGAAAAAAAAATGTGACTAGGATTTTGGGGTCATGGTAATTAAAATGGGAAAGAGAGAGGATTTTGATCTCATCTGTTGATTCAACAAGAATGAACGGCTATGATTTAATCTTAGATAATGATCAAGATGTTGGACGGTTCAGATTAGCATGAGATAGGGTTTGAGATTGGATTGAATTTGATCTAATCTGACTATAATTGAAATGAACAATGGCTATAATTACAACTAAATTGAATCGGAAATGCTAGAATTGAAATAAATTGAATAGAAAAGGGCTATAAATTAAATGATTTAAGGGAAGATCAAAATGAATTGCTATTTAGTTAATAACATACTACACATGATGAATAATTTTTATATAAAATAGGCACACTTAAATACTTTAAACCTTAAGCCGATAAGTAAAATAATTATTTCAAAATTGACAGCCGATAAAAAATTTTAAAAAAAATAATTTGATAATAATTACAATAACTTTGTAAATTATGAATGTTAAAATATGCAATTATTTATGTAAAAGTTACTTATAATTTTGAAATCGTAATAAGTGAAAAAGGTTTTTGTAATACATATTTAATCAAATAGCAATTTAAAAACGGTTATAGGTCGGTCAAAATTAGGAGTAAACTGCCTCTTGGTTGATCGAGAATGAAGGATGAATTGTCGGGCAACCAACATTGACTGAGTAGCCAATTTTGTTTGACCAACAAAAAGATGTTGGTGGGATCAATTGAAATGATATGGAGTTGTGAAAAACTGGTATGGCCAAGACTTTGGTTTTAAGTCACCTACATATCTCTGGTATTACGAGAATCAGGTCATGTTTAGTTCTAGATTTAGGAGTGGACTATACTCCTAAAAATGAAGTAACAGTATGGGATTCGAACGGAAGCGATAAGGGCTTGAGTAGATAGAATAGAGCACAAGATGGAATGAATAGAGTAAGGAATGACTTCAATTGAGAACGAAAGATCATAGAAGTAGCACAAGTTGAGAGGGCCTTTCTTGCGATAGATATATAAGCACGACAGTCGTATCTGAAAGAGTAATTGATCTTATCAGCAATCTGTCAGTCTATGCAAATTTGTAGCTTGCACTATGACTAGATACAATGATTAGGGCATATATATTAATAGAATGAAAAATAATTTATAAGCATGATGCAATTTCCCATATAGACCATGATATTTGCCTTAAGACTATGAAGATGATGTCTTAGGCTATGACGTCCAGGGCCATGATATGCAAAATTAAATCCTCAGGTCATGAAAATGTTGTCCGTGGGCATGAAAAATGACGCCCTTAGACTATGACACCTTCGGATCATGATAAGAAGAAATTAACTCCTCAGGTCATGAAAATGTTGTCTGTGGGCTATGAAAAATGATGCCCTTAGACTATGACACATTCAGATCATGATAAGCATAAATTAAATCCTCAGGCCATGAAATGATGTCTGCAGGCCATGAAAGATGATGTCTTTAGACTATGACGCCTTCGGAACATAAATGATGAGTAAGGAGAGCGTATCTGTTTTGACGTAATTCGGGCATTAGGTGCTACTTGTTGCTCGATTCAGTAGAAACTCCATACGGATGTATTCCTTGGGTTCCATGTGATCATCATGACTTGATTCAACAGTAGCTCCAATATAGTTCTCGGGCTCATTATGATTTTCGGGCTTACTGTAGATGGAGTCTTCAGGCACATGCAGTTTCTCGAGCATAATGCAACTCTAGGGCACATGTAGTTTCTTCGGCACAATGTGATCTTCGGGCACAATGCAATATTCGGGCACATGCAATTTTCGGGCACAATGCAATTTCTCGGGCACATGCAATTCTCGGGCATAAATGTAATTCTCGGGCACAATGCAATTTACGGGCTCAATGCATTTACTCGGGCTCAATGCAATTCTCGGGCACATGCAATTCTCTGGCACATGCACTCTTTGGGCACATGCAATTCTCGGGATGCAATTCTCGGGCTCAACGCAATTTCTCGGGCTCAATGCAATTCTCGAGTACATGCAAATCATCGGGCTCAATGCAATTCTCGGGTACATGCAAATCTTCGGGCTCAATGCAATTCTCAGGCACAATGCAATTTTCAGGCTCAATGCAATTCTCGGGCACATGCAAATCTTCGGGCACATTGCAATTTCTCGGGCACACGCAATTCTCGGGCTCAATGCAATCTTCGGGCACATGTAATCTCGGGCACAATGAAATCTCTAGCTCAATGTAATTTCTCGGGCACATGCAATTCTCGGGCACATAATGCAGTTAAGACCTTCTTCTTATTGAAAGGATAGAGTGCTATTTACTAGTGATTTGTCGGGCTCAGTATAAAGTACTCGGTCCTTTGTTCTGTCATTTCGGGCTCATCAGGATAGTTGGGAATATGAAGTGGCTTAGACCTTCGTCTTATTGGAAGGATGGAGTGTCATTTACTAACGATTGTTGGGTTCCATATAAAGTAGCTTGATCCTTCGAGCGATTGTTGAAGTTTCTTTTCACATATGTACCTGTCTTTTCTACATTCAAAGAAAAATAGTTAGTTTATAACAGGGGAGGTTGATATGTATCTATGTTTTGATCAACATGCTCCTTTGATGTCTTCTTGAAGCTCGTCCTTCTATTCTGAATTCAATTTTCAAAATTTTATAGGTCCCCTCAAAAATTTCTGCCCCAGTGTAAAAATTTCAGATTTTCTGACGCTTCTTTGTAGACCAAAAGTTGTTTCTCATGAATTTTTGAGACCCTCTCAAAATTTCTGCCCCAGTTTCATGATTCGTAAAAAAAATGGAGATTGTTGAGGCCTTCTTGAAGCTTGTTCCGATCTTGTGACTTGCAAGCAAATAGTCTTCTGATTGAATCTTTGAGATCCTCTCAAAAATTATGCTCTAATATTGTGACTTGGAAGAAGATGCTCTTTTGATGGAATTTTTGAGGTCCTCTCAAAATTCTGCCCTAGCAAACATGCTTGGGAGGAAAATGTTTTTGATGGATTTTTTGAGACCCTCTCAAAAAATTATGCCCCAGTTACATAGTCAGGGAAAATGTGACATTTTATTAGGATAAGACCGAACTCCATAGGAGCGCCTACGTATCCCCTTTTAAAAGGGAATCAGGTCTGACGTAGTTCAAAATTACAAAGCAGAAGAGCATAAACCAAGACATTAAACAAACATTATTCATCAATAACTGAAAAGATAGATTCATGCCAAATTTATTGTTTGTCCGCTAGTATGGGCACTTTCCTTGCCAGAACTTAATGGAGCCTGAATGTAGAGAACTCAAACGCATAAGCCTTTATTGAAAACTGCTTCAAATGACTTTCAACATGTTCACTGTTGGGATTCCTTTGGCACAAAGTCTTTCAAGCGTATGACTTTAGTATCAATAAATTGTTGAATTTTGTCCTTCAGATCACGACATTCTTCTATGGTATGTCCTTTCATCCCTGAATGATAAGCACAAACCTTGTTGGGGTTATACCATCTTGCATGTGTATCCATTATTATGGCGCCGATAGGAGTAATGTGGCCAGCAACATTCAACTTTTCATAGAGTTGAGCAATGGGTTCAGCCAAAGGAGTGTAAATTTTGATGGGCTTCTTCTCAACATTAAAGAGATTTTTGCGAATATGTCGTTGAGTAGAGGTTTTGGCATTGTGGATGGGATATGTAGGCTGTTGATATGGAGGATAAGGCACTTGATATGGTACGAACGGTGCACGATACCAAGTATTCTAGTACAGAGGTGTTTGATATTAGAGAGGTTGTATAGTGGAATTCTGTAGACATGGAGTAAGATATGGAGGTCTGGAGGCATATATAGGATGTTGGGGTGGATATGGGTGATTTGGGAACTGAATGTTCATTTGAGGCATATGAATGGAGCTTGGTTGATTTTGAGGATGAGAAGTAGGATGAGTCGATGGATGGTTGTTTTGGAAGATTGACTGATTTGTGGCAGGCTGGGTATCCATGTTTGACTCCAAAGAGGGATCGATAGAGAGTAACAACTTAGCTCATTCGCGCATATCAGCTACCTCTTCTTCTAATTCCCTTATTTTCTGCTCCAACCTTGAGACCAACTCACTCGAAGGGTATCGTTTTTCAACTGTTCCAACCGTTTTTGTGGCAACATTGTTAACACTCAATTTTCTCTTTCCCTTGTGATTCGAGCTAGGAGGAGAAGGAAGAGCGCCTTTTGATCGTGTGTGGTAAACCATAGTCTACAGATCAACCGTTGGGGAGGGATAAATAAAAATCAAAATCAAAAGAAACAAAATTAGAACATTGCATAAGTTGAGATAATAAGCACATTGTTTTCACAAAAAGTAAATGCCCTAACATGCAAGGAGCCTCGTTGGGCCAGAAGTAGGCCTAAGACGATAAGTAAGTGATGCACAATGATTAGTTCAAGCCATTTTTGCCAATTTGGAGTTTAGAGTTAGAGGAAATAGAGGAAAAATACACTTTCATTTATTGAATAAGATTCAACCATTACATCATAATGAAAAAAATCAACAAAATTAAACTAAGGGGAAAAGGGGTAACATGGGAAAGTCATCCTTAAATTTAACATCTCAAAAATATCAATCCCAAGAGATGAGCACCATCGGCTCTCCCATATTTGGAGTTACTTCATATCTGCGGTTCAACAAATTGTGTGCCCATATATTTTCTCTCTCATCGGTGAGCCCATAGTATCCTTCTCCACTAAATTCTCTGTCTTTGCCCTCTTTCAGGATCCATATGTAATACTCAAGTGTACAGAAGGATCGTCGTGCACCCATATCAATGATCAATACCCGCTCCTATCTTCAGAGTATGTTATGAACTTGTGGCTCATTTAATCCAAAGTCATACTTAAAATGATCCATGTTGGAGCACAATGGTATCACTTGAACCTGTCCAAACTGGCAGAGCACTCGAACAGGGATGTATGGCTGAACGCCTTTTAAGCCAATAAGCTCAATGAAATAGCGTTCATCGCCTCTTACTATTGCACGAGGGGTGGATAACCAAAAGAGCTTCCACTGAATGTGACGGCTGTTGATTCTTTTAAAAAATATGAGCCAATTTTTTATCCCCATGGGAGCGAGAAAATGTTCCATTCTCCTTGGATGACTACAAATCTTGTTGCCAAAACCAAGGAGGAGATCTATCGTGTCGTTTCGTTTATAGAAGTGTTCGATAGCCCACAATTGTAGCAAAAGGTTGCATCCTTCAAAGAACAATCTACCATCGACGCATGCAGACAAACCTCTCGTTATCTCTGCCAATATCATGGGCACTATAGTTTTCTTTGGTTCATTCACTCTTTGAGTTAAATCATAAACCACATAACCCAAACATGTGTCGATCTTTCCTCTCTCTTTAGGAAAAACTAGAGAACCTAATAGTGCAATGGCAAAGGCATTCAGGCGATATGTTTTGAGTGCAACGACCTGACCACTCTTTTAGGTTTGTTTTAGAAGAAGAGTCGTCACCTAACGAATTTAAGGCGTGTTAGGGCACCTATCTAACCTAGCTAAATTAAATAAAAGGGTCTGCAAACCAGGATCGGGTAAGGGTTTAGGTTACCTCAAAGGGAAGGTGTTAAGCACCCTTCAAGGTCCACAAAGGTGGGTCCCGATCGTACCTCATATTTTATGTGGGGGTTAAGCAAGTAGCAAATAAAGTCCAATTATTTACTAAGTTAGGAAAAAACTTTATCATAAAATATATAAAAACTCTATTCTTAATTGTAAGACAAGTAAATAAACTAAGCATGAATCGATTATTATCTAATTAATACAATATCTATGTGATAAGGTAATTATACATACAAACTTATTTTTTTCTTTAACTAAGTAAATTAAATCTAAAAATATAAGGTTGATTACTAAATAAACAAGTCTAAAGTTCTAGATGGTTAGGTACACAAATTATAACAATTGACACATATAAAACTAATAATGTCATGAATTCAATTAAGTGAAGCATACTCTTAGGTCACTAGACAAAAATGAAACACTTATAATATCGACAATAAAAGAGGGAGAGACTGACATGGTTGCTTCCAATAGAATACTTAACATAATTGAATAACACAAATAAAAGAAAAGCTAAGTTGAAAATTAAAAGAGTATTGGATATAGGAGCTAACCTGGTCAAATGAATAAACATACATTGATTCACCTTTTAGTGTTAATATATGAATAGATATCAAAAAATGAAGTTGGGCGTGAGTGTTGAGGAAAGAGAGAGAGCATTCTCCTCAAACTATGAATTTTGACAATCTCTTTGCCTTTTATGGTGTTAGGATAAACTCGAAATCGATAAATCAATATTAGAGCTAAAAAAAAAGTAATTATAAACGATAAATAATGAGAAGAAACCTATTAGTAACATATGTCCAACCTCAAATTTGGCGGCAAATTGATGTTAAAAATTAAGATAAATAAGTAAATCAACAATACATAAATAAATAAATAAGGTATAAGAGAATGGGGGATCAGGATATGACAAGGCTGAAAACGGGCCCAATGCGATGTTACTCCCTCTATTCCATTTTTTATGATCGACTCTCTTAAATGCCTTAAGAAAAGATGAAAATGATATTTTAAAGAAATTACTCAAGAATACTAAATAAAATATTTTGATATTTTAAAGGTCATGTAAAACTTTAAATGTTTATACTTGATTTTTTTTAATTAAGTGAAACTATGTTAATAATTTAACAAAAATAATAAAAGTTGTCAAGTCTTTGAGACTTTAAAAGGGTGACATATAAAATTAGAATAAGAGGGAATAACGAGTTGCTTTATTTTTATAAAGCTATATGTGCTTCATACAAGAAGTCGGTTATAGCCTGTCCTGTTTCATCATTTCCCAAACATACCTGACTCCCTGTTTGGGGCGATGATTCCACTTTAGCTCGGCTTCTCGCGTTGATCCTCTACTCATTATGGTTGAACTCCAATTGATGTCATTCCATTGTAGTGCACATGTAAAGAATATTTAAATGGGTGAGAGCATGTTTATTCTTAATATTTAACTAATCATAATAAAGAAATGACAAATATTGATCGAATTAAGTACAAAAAAAGGTACAGGGATAAAAAATAAAGGAGGAGAGCTCTTCAGTTCCCTCTTTCAATTGACCATAGGCCTTTGGATTAAATCCATAACCCATATCGCTTTTCTCTCATTTAACCTTTCCCCTCTTCTCATCAAACGGGGCCTTTTAAAGATCTAGGACGGAAACAAAATGATTTACAACTTGAAATTATCCCAACTAAATAAGTGTAGAATAACATTAAATTGTCATCAACTAAACATGTTACTTGGCTTAAACCGTGTGCTCATCAACAGAATTTAAGCTAGAGCTTAGTTAATCTTTAACTAAAAAATGCCAAACTAGAATCAACATAAGAGTAAAAATGACATAAGCAGGATTAGAACATTACAAATTCTAACCATTGATCTAGTTCTAAGTGAAAGAAAAGTATGTCATGCTAACATATGTGACTTGGACCAAACCAACAAAATAAGAGATATCATTTGAAGCATTTAAAGCATATCAAGGATTAAAACAGTAAGTTGTTGAAGTGGCTAAAGCATGCTTATCCCATAAGCTTCATGTTTATTATATATATCTCAATATATATCATCATTTTAACATGCTGAATTGCTTAAAGGCTTTAACATTTAAAACAATAAATAAGATCACTGTTGTTTGCATCCCTACTTTATTCAAATAAGACGAAACGTCGTGGTAACTCAAAAAAAGAAACAATTAATTCAATTTTAAAAGAATTTCAAGAATAAAACAATTTTAAAGGAGTCGCCACCTAATTTTAGGAAAATTAGGAAACCAATTAATTAATTACAAAAATAAACATAGTCTACGAAACCAATAGATTCTACGTAAGGGGTTCAAGTTATTCCGAAGGGAAGGTATTAGGCATCCTTCGAAATCCACAATTGTGGATCCCGACTGAATTCATTTTTTTCATATTGAGGAAGAGATAACACAATATACAAGTGTGATAACATGCAATGTATACAAATAATAAAGTAAAGAAATAATATGAGAAACGGCCTAAATTTTGCCTAACGTGAATAATAAACAATGATGAATAAAAAATGTAATCAAAGTTCATTCGAATAGCTTCAACGGGAAGCAACTCCGGATACCTGTAAAGACACTTAGTAAAAGTATTAGTAATAAATAGATATGAATAAAATAAATTAATCAAATAATAACTTAAAAAATAAAAATTCGTCTTATGAACATGGGAGGCCTTGGAAATCGACGGTAATTTATTCATCGGCCAATTTTAACATACGACATATATAAACTTAAACTAAATTTCCGTCTTTTAACATGGGAAGACCTCTAAAACCGACGAAGAGATTTTTTTCATTGGCCCATTTAAACATGTATACATACAAATAATATAAATAAAGAATAAGAAAAACAAAAATATCATTTTCCAAAAGTAATGAACAGTGACGATATAATAAATAGCAACCCATATAAAGAGGAAATTAACAAAATCAAAATAGCAAATAAACTAATAATAGAAAGACAAAAGAGAATAATTGCAACAGCAGTAAAGTAACAATAACAACTAAAATAACATGGATACATACAGAAAGGATAAAAGAGGAGACCCACCAAATAATTCATAAAGAAGAAATTCAACATTTAACAATTTAGTAAAGAAAATGATCAAATGATTACTTAAACGAGACAACCAGATAACAAAGATCAATAAACTCAAGATGGGAATGAAATTTACCAACAAAATTGACCCAATCACCGGTAAAATTGAGAGTCCAATCAGATCTGGAAGCTCTCGAATTGTCACTGGTTGTTGTGATGCTTCGCCGGAGGTCACGATGTTGTTGTTGGTGAGCGATTTGGAGGTGTTTTGCTGATTGTTTGGTGACTATTTTGGGTGGTTGGGGTCTGGTTCGATATTTTGTTGTTCTCCGGCATGAAATTTGATTGTTTTCCGATCGTTTTGGGTGGTTTGAAGGATGGGGTTTCTTGCTGGCGTTGCTGGTTCAGTGAGCAAAGGGGAGAACGGGATGGGTTTTGGTGGTTTGGCGTCGGTGTTTTGGTGGAGAAGGAGATCGGAGATGGGTTTTGGTTTTGTTGGTGTTCCGGTGAAGATCCGGTGGATTTGGAGTGGTGAAGGGGTGGGGTCTGGTGGGTCTGGTAGCCTGTGGTAGTGGAGATCGATTTGGAATTGTTGTTAAGCTACTAATGGTGGTTTCTGGCGTGTGATGGTGGCAGCAAGGTGGAGTTGTTATGGTTGACTTTGCCTGCTTCTTTGGATGGTTTGGGTCTGATTTCGGCGAAGAACATGGGTCGTTTGGGTGTTGTTTGCTGTTGTGTTGTTGTGTTGGAGGAGAACGGTAAAAAAAATGGAGACAATGGGGTCATTAGGTGGTGGATTGCCGGAGCTCTGGTGACCTTGTCGCTGGAAAAAATATGAATACTCAAAGAATATTTTAACATTAAAAATCTGAAAATTAGTCCTAAAATCTTATTCACCATCACTAACTTAATGATCAAATTATAGCTTAAATAAAAAATTGAAAACCACCTATAGTACAATACCATTACTTAAAGCCATGGGCCAAAACCACCGATTAATAAAATATTTGTGTATGAAATTTTATCCATATTTGAATGAATTTCTAGACTGCGCAAAAAATATTAAAATGAATATTTAATAAATGTAACAAATAAAATGAATCACATGTAAAAATGTAATTTAACAAAAATAATGATTTAATCGAATTAAATAAATATTTGAACATATTCAATCAACTGTGACAAAAATAATATAATTAAAATTAGCTAAAATTCAAAGTAAACTAATAGAAATCTTAATGTTTTGAAAAATAAGAATAACTATTGATAAGTTTATTTAAAATTATAAAAAATGTATTTTGAACTATTTAATAAATAAAACATAAAAGTATGAATTTTGAAAAATGTTAGACCAAAATTGGGTGTCAACAGTTGTTCCTTTCGTTAGATATGATTGATTAAAGAAATCATGGATAAGGAAAATTGACAAATCCAATTTTGGCTGAACACATGACATTCGTATAAAAGTGGTCTGAACATGGTGGAAGTTGCTCTTCGGCTTGCTTCCAAAATGTTCCACATTGTATTGCGTCCTTGTTGACGTAGTACACACCTGCGGCTTAATTGAGAATGCATCATCTTAGATGTTCTCGAAAAAACAAAGATAGAACTCATTAGTAGAGCATAAATTAAAAAATAAGGTAGCACCCCTTACGATACTTTCTACCATCTTCTTTGCATGTTTTTGTGGATACACTATTGTCTTGGTGATTTGAAGTCATTCTTGCTTCAAAATCCATCCATGTTGACAAACTTCGTCTGATTGTTGAAGAGTGGTGTGAGTCCATTGAAAAGACAAATAATAACCATCGACAGGATATGAGTGTGGTGGCAAAATGATTGTCAGTCCATTGATAGGACAAATGTGAATCTATTGATAGGATATTTGGCAAAATAAATGCATGTCCATCAGTAGGACATATGAGAATCCATTGATAGGATATATGTGAACACTACCACTTCCGGTAATGAATTATGAATATCCTTCAACGCCAGCCTCCCCTGACTTCAACGTGGAATGGGTGCACATCCTTCACCTCCGAATAGATGCGACTTAAAAATATCCGACTAAATATGCAATGGCCCTCTCGGCAAATGAAAAATGCAATGACCCTCTCGGCTAATGAAAATATGCAATAGCTCTCTTAGCTAATGAAAAATGCAATTGCCCTCTCGGCAAATTAAAAATGCAATAGCCTTGTAGGCAAGTGAAAATGCAATGGCCCTCTCGGCAAATGCAAAATGCAATAGCCCTCTAGGCTAATAAAAATATGCAATGGCCCTCTCGGTAATCAAAAAATGCAATAACATTTTAGACAAGTGAAAATGCAATGGCCCTCTCGGCAAATGCAAAATGCAATAGCCCTCTCGACAAATGCAAATATGCAATAGCTCTCTTTGAATACTCGACATCAATTTCTTTCTGTTAGACATAGAGCAAATAAAAATTATGTCTAATGCTGCAATATAATTCTGCAATGTCCTACTCTCTTGATTTTGAGGTAGTATGAAATGAGCTGTTGTAATATGCGGATGGTTTTCTCTGTGATGATATTCTCGCATTAAAGATGATGATGCCTCATTGGGCAATGAAGATGATACCTCACTGGGCAACGATAATAAAGATGATGCCTCACTAGGCTGTGAAGATGAAGATGATCTTCTTGAAATGAGATAGAGAAGGTGCCTCACTGGGCAATGACGATGATGATGACCTTCTCGCGATAAAGTAGAGATGATGCCTCACTAGGCAATGACGATGATGCCTTTCTTGTGCTGAATGGAGGTAACGCCTCACTGGGCTATGAAAATGATGCCTCACTTGGGCAATGAAATAACTATGATGCCTCGCTGGGCCATGAAAATGATGTCTCACCGGACAATGGTAATAAACATGATGTCTCACTAGGCCATGAAAATGACTTTCTGTAATTAAATAGAGATGATGCCTCACTGGGCAATGGATAGGACTTTTTGGTACTGAAATAGAGGTGATGCCTCACTGGGCAATGAAGATGACGCCTCTCTAGGCAATGATAATAAAGATGATGCCTCACTGGGCAATGGAATAATGATGATGCCTCGCTGGGCCATGAAAATGATGTCTCACTGGACAATGGTAATAAATATGATGCATCACTGGGCAATGAAAATTACTCTCTGTAATTAAATAGAGATGATGCCTCACTAGGCAATGGATATGACTTTTTGGTGCTGAAATAGAGGTGATGCCTCATTGGGCAATGAAGATGATGCCTCTCTGGGCAACGATAATAAAGATGATGCCTCACTGGGTGATCTTAGGCATATTTATATGCCGGTTTGTCAAATATTGCCCGCATTAGTCTTGTGTTTAAGAATAAATCTTTAAACTATTTGTTGTGTTTTAAGGAATTTGCAATGATTGTGCACTAAGACATGTGATTAGATGATGTAGGAGTTCTTGAAGAAAAATGGAGTCTATGGAAAAAAAAAGCGCAAAGCGGGAAGCATGGATACAAGGCAAGAAAGCAAGCGCCGGATGAGTGAAGAGAAGAAAAGGGCCTGGCAGCCTTGGCGTACTGTTGGGGCCCTATGCCAGACTCTAAACTATTGAGGCATATCAGTGGCGTACTGTTGAGGCCCTACGCCAGCCTTGATCTGAATTTTCCAGCTAAAGTTGGTTTAATTAGGACTCTTATTTTGGTTTAAATTAGGAAAATTACTTGTGAGAACTCTATAAATAGGACCCTAGGGTTATTTTGTAAAGGGTTAGCTATTTTTTGGTGTACAAGAGCAAGGGATTACAATTCAACTTTGGTTTCAATTCTCTACTTCTTCTTTAAGTTTGAATTTTATGAAACTTATTATTTTTGAGTTTATCAATATTATGAGTGGCTAAACGCCCTTGTTCTGGGGCTGTAGCTACGGGTTATTGTTGAACATCGAATTGCTTTGAATTGATTATTGGTTATCATATACATTACTTTTACATTCTTGTTTTAGTATTTCATGCTAGGCCACCATAGAAATAAATCTATTGTCTATTCTTGGACTCGAGAGATGAATAGATAGATAGACCAGAGAATGTAAAGAGCTTGTTCTAACTTTGATTAGATTCGTGTTTAGGAGTGACGCCCGGACGAACACCTAGCTTGGTTACGAAACAGGATGAAATATAAATACTCACCAATTAGGACTGTCTATCCACGCTCAGCGATGTAGTTAGACAACTAGTTGGAGTAGGCGATTAGAGGTCGAGAGATCATGATCATAAAATTAACCCTGTAAATCAGTAATATGATAACTAAAATCGATTCTTTGCATGAGATGCGATACATGAAACTCAAAGCATGCTGCAGCCCTGGAATTGTCCCTTAATTGATTAAAACACCGAATTTACAGTTAGCTCTGTTAGTTAGTTATTAATTAAATTGTTCTTAGTAGTAGTTATAAAAACCATCTCATATTGATAATACGTTCCTTAACGTTAGATTTAATCGAATTGATATTCATTGATCATAAGTCCCTTGGGTACGACAACCCGATTCTAAAAGAGCCATTTATTACTTTTGCGACCACGTACACTTGCGTGTGCAATTGGGAGCAACACTGGGTAATGGAGATGATTCCTCTCTGGGCAATGATAATAAAGATGATGCCTCACTAGGCAATGATAATAAAGAATGATGCCTCACTAGGCAATGGTAATAAAGATGATGTCTCACTGAGCAGTGGTAATAAAGACGATGCCTCACTGGGCAGTGGTAATAAAGATGATGTCTCACTGAGCAGTGGTAATAAAGATGATGCCTCACTGAGCAATGGTAATAAAGATGATGCCTCACTAGGCAGTGGTAATAAAGATGATGCCTCACTTGGCAGTGGTAATAAAGACGATGCCTTACTGGGCAATGGTAATAAAGATGATGCCTCACTGGGCAATGGTAATAAAGATGATGCCTCATTGGGCAATGAAGATGATGCCTCTCTGGGCAACGATAATAAAGATGATGCCTCACTGGGCAATGGTAATAAAGATGTTGCCTCACTGGGCAGTGGTAATGAAGATGATGCCTCACTGGGCAGTGGTAATAAAGATGATGCCTCACTGGGCAGTGGTAATATAGATAATGCCTCACTGGGCAGTGGTAATAAAGATGATGCCTCACTGGGCAATGGTAATAAAGACGATGCCTCACTGGGCAATGGTAATAAAGATGATGCCTCACTGGGCAATGAAGATGATGCCTCTCTAGGCAATGATAATAAAGATGATGCCTCACTGGGCAATGAAGATGATCCCTCTCTAGGCAACGATAATAAAGATGATGCCTCACTGGGCAATGGTAATAAAGACGATACCTTACTGGGCAATGGTAATAAAGATGATGCCTCACTGGGCAGTGGTAATAAAGATGATGTTTCACTGGGCAGTGGTAATAAAGACGATGTTTCACTGGGCAATGATAATAAAGATGATGTCTCATTGGGCAATGGTAATATAAATGATGCCTCACTGGGCAGTGGTAATAAAGATGATGCCTCACTGGGCAGTGGTAATAAAGATGATGCCTCACTCGGCAATGGTAATAAAGATGATTCCTCACTGGGCAATGGAGATTCTGAAGTTGACCTTGAACTTCAAGCGATGCTGGATCATTTGAAGTTGACTATCAAACTTATGATAGTACTTGATGGAATTTTTGAGGTCTTCCTCAAAAATTCTTGAGGTCTTCCTCAAATATTCTATCCCAGTTTCTGTTATGATGAGAAATAAAAATCACATGGGGTACATGATCACTTCTGTGGGGCCTACATATCTCGTTGATAATGAATACTATAAAATCTGAGACAACATCGTCAGTAACAAATGTACAATATGAACATGAAGAAATAGGAAAATAATAGTCTTTACAATATTCAAAACCTAAAGACAAAAGACATGTCACTTTTTTGGGACGGACGACCTAATGAAATGGAATAGGCGTCTCACACCGATGGGATTAGCCAAGTGTCACAAGTTATAATGGACAACCCCGGAAAAAGGAGTGAAAAATTATTTTATTTTTTTTTAAAAAAAAGAGAGAATCTAAAAAAAATGTTTTGAAAAAAATATTAAAGACGGGTGCTCGCCCCCTTCTTTTTTTTGAAAATAAAGAATGTGAAAAGATAGTCAAATATTGACTATAATTGGTACCAACAATTAGGAATGCATGACAGTTTCTCCTTCTTCTTCTTTTTTTTTTATTTTTTTTTTTTACTGAGATTGAATTTGAGGTAATTCCTACAGATTCAAGTGGTACCTCAAACATACTTAAGTATTGACAAGATTTGTTCATCTTGCTTCAAACAAAGGTTTTGAATTATACCAATTATCATGTTTCAAGTGCCCTCACAATAAGAAAAGTCCTATTTCACACATATTTGAAGCGTTTGATTTGAGGACATTTTTCAAAGTGCGCTCACACTCACAAGAATGTTCAATGCATGCAACTGTGATACCATATGCTTGGCCCTTATGTAAATCTCCACTAATGTGAGAACATTTGGAATAAGATCATGTCGGGCTTGTCATTGGCTTGTAATGTAGGCTTAGTGATGGATAAGATATTAGTTTGGGATAAGAGTTATTTAATTCCTCCTTGAGCATCACATTGAATTTGTGCTTTTGACGATTGATACGCCTTTGGCCTATGATCCTCTTCGTTGTCCCTTTCTTTTGTTTCGACTTCTTTTGAATCCTTATTTGTTGAAGCTTTTCCTTTTTTCACCCCTTTCTTTTGTTTAGACTTCTTTTGAGACCTTGTTTCTTGGAACTTTTCGTTTTTTTGCCTCATTCTTTTGAAGTTTTCTCCTTTTTTGTTGGAGTATTTTTTTTCTTGTCTTTCATTGACCTTGTCGGGGTGTTTTTGTCTTTCTTTATTTTTTTCAACTTCCTTTTTTTTTTCTCTCTTTTTCCTTTCTCTAGAAGTTGTTCTTGCTTTCTTGACTTTGGGAGACTTTATATCTTTGCCTTCGACAACTTCAAATCTAGATCTTTTCTCATAATTTGCACATCTTTGGTACTCTCAAGAAGGTTGGGCCAAGAGAAGGATAGTGCATGTAAGCACTCAGAAGGGTAATGACTAAGATGTGGTGTCCAAAGAAAAGGTTTTAGGCTCAAACAGGGAAAACTAAGGATTAATGCCATTTGGTAGGCTTTGAAAGGCACAATCGGGTCAAAGAAGGCCTACAATCCTTTTCCAAACCAAATATTACTCAGCATTTCACCTCGATAAACATTCAGGCCAAGTTCTAGATCAACAGTGCGATGCAATTGAATTTTAATATAAAAGCTCACCACACCATGCACATGAAACCATGAGATTGGTTTTATTCTTATCTTGAATGCCTGTAAGAGAATTTTCAAGCATCACAAAAGTACAAAAGCGAGGTACCAAAAGAATCTATGGTTTACCACAAAGTAAGTCTTTTTCATCACATCGAATATTTTTACATGCTCCTAACTGCATTGGTCCCAACCAAGAAGACATGACTCTTAAAATATATACCATATTTTTTTTGAAAAGGATACAGAACACCGAACCCAAGAAGGATTGTATACGTATCCCACCGAGATGAGAATCAGGTGTGCGTAGTTCATGAGGATGTGGCACTAAAAATATGCACACAATATTTATTTTATTTTTATTTTTCTTGAAATTTCAAAAAAATGAATACCGAACCCAAAAAGGGCTGCCTACGTATATCACCGAGATGAGAATCAGGTTCGCGTAGTTCGTTCAGATATGTCTTTGAAAATACAAGCTATTTTTAAAAAAATTTAAAAGAATGTATACCGAGCCCAAGAAGGGTTTCCTACGTATCTCACCGAATGAGAATCAGGTTCGCGTAGTTCGTGCAGATATGTCTTTGAAAATATGCACACAATATCTACTTTTTAAAAAAATTTAAAAGAATGCATACCGAACCCAAGAAGGGCTGCTTACGTATCTCACCGAAATGAGAATCAGGTTAGCGTAGTTCGTTCAGATATGGCTCTATAAATATACACATAATATTATTTTTTTTGAAATTTAAAAGAATAAATACCGAACCCAAGAAAGGCTGCTTACGTATCTCATCGAGATGAGAATCAGGTTCGCGTAGCTCATGAAGATATGTCTTAAATTATTCAAAAATCAGACAAACTTAGAGTGATGCTCGTACGTCTAGTGCCGCCAACATATTTAGTCAAGGAATGTCTTTTGACTGTTTGTTCCAACATATTTTGTGTCCTCTCAACTGTGGCAATCGCTTCTTGTTGTATTCCTTCTTGAATGTCTTTTGGGACTGTGTGTTCTCCCGACAATTCATAAAAACAATGCATCATTATAACCATCCCCGACTACTGTCGGGGACAGATTTCCTGCAAAAATATGAGAAATGTGTGAAAGCAGAGCCATAATAAAAAAATAATAAAATTGAGGAGTGCAACTTCCTAGTCAAAGACTCCCCTGATTAGCCTTTTTGACTGGTTATTAATGTCTTGTGAAATCCAAAGACTCAATTTTCGTGATTTCTCTTGTCTCTTGTCACTCCGAACGAGCAATAACCTTCAAGCTTTCAAAGACAGATAACTCGAAAGGTAAAAGTGACTTGACAATGACCTAATAATTGTACCTATAAAGCTCTTGAAAACCTTTTGAAAAAGAATGAACTAGCATACGATATATTCACATAAAACAGATATATCACATAACTCACAAACAATAATGCATGTCTTTGTAATGACCATGAAGGTCAATTTTGGTAATTTTTATAAAATGACTGTTTCGCCCCTCCCGAGAGTTGCCCCGGGTCATGTTTGAAATGTTTTTGAAGTTGGTTGTGTGAAGGTTTGAGTTAAAATTAAGTTTTTAAAAAATTTTGAATTTTGAAGGCTTAAGTTCCCAATTTGTGGTTTAAGAGGTCATTCGGAGTTTCGGCACTCGAATGTGAATTCTATCGATTCCATCAGTTCTGGAATGTGGATTTTGGCCTAGGAGAGTTGATGAGGGTCAGTTTTGAGGATTTGAGGTCCTAAGTTGGAAAATTATGGAAATTTGATCATACGGTTGACTTTGGTCAACATTTGGAGATCCGATGCTCGGATGTCGATTCTGACAACTCTGTTGGATTCGGGGGATGATTTTAGGCCTAGGGGTGGCATTGGTTGATTTTTAGAGGGTCCCAAGCTTTTTTTGAGTTGTTGAGGCATGAGTTAGTTTTGAGGTGCTTCATCGGGTTCCAGGTGAAGGAGACCTCAAATCCGAATTCTGATGGTTCCATTAAGTCCGGAACGTCGAGTTTAGTGGGGTTGCATATCTGGTTTGTGTGCACGGGGTTCCGAACGAGAATATAGGAACTCTATAGAAATCCATCCCTCTTTTTAGACAACGTAAATCCAGATTATGATGCATTCCCAACTTTTTAAGAAAAGACCTCGATGATTGTTTGTGGGGTACAATCATTTCACACTCCCTAGAAGGAAGGTCGAGAAACCCACCAATTTCCTCAATTGTCGGTGTTAGTTCAAAATCCCAAAATTTGAAAACCAGTCTTGCAGGGTCCCAAAATTTCAACAAGGCTTTGATCAAGTGACGATCAGATTCGACAGAAATGAGGGAGGTGAGGCCACCCAATAGTTCACGCGCTTCTAATTCTTGATTTCTCTCAATATCTTTCCACCAAACCTTTAGAATGCGGCTCACTCCAACCCCCATTTGCGTGTTGGGGAAATCAGGGAGCCATGACTCTGCAATCAAAACAACAAACAAATTCTAAACTTCATTTTGACATAATTCGGCTTGATTTAATTATTGTGATCACATTGACACATAATATGCAATTTGTCTAAAGGGTGTTGGGGCCCTTTAGACGATATGGTGGCTATTAATAATGTGGATTGACACCAAGGGTCAATCCACCTAGGCTTTATGCATGCATGACTTAATCAAGGGTGGATAGCTCTATCTTAAGTTTCTAAAAATTGGGTAGACACGGACTGAAAGTATTCTATGCGAGAAAGCTCGTGATTTCACGGTAGTAGAACTATCCGCTTCTGCCACGCATATGTTAACTCTCTAATATATGGTATTTGTGAGAGGTGCAAAGACACAACATCACGATAAAAATAAAAAAAAAGGAAGAGGATCCCAATTGGGGGAAGTATGAACGGAATACTAGTAATCAAAGCAATAACATTTAGCATTTAAGTGGAAAGCAGTAACACATAAGCAGTTTAAGGAAAACAGTAAATAAATAAATAAATACAAATAATAAACAAATAAGGGAAGGGTTTGACATGTAAGGTAAGGAAATGATCATGAAATGGCAAAAGGAAATTATCAAATAATTAAGGAAAGCATGTAGATAAACAAATAAGGAAAAGGGAAGAGAATTAACATGGAATAAAACAAATAGAATAAAAGGAAAGTAAATAAACATGTAAATAAATAAGAAAAGCAAATAAGACCTAAACATGGTATTAACCAAATAAAGAAGGAAACAAGCAAATAAGGCAAAATAGAAAACCCCACATAAAGCATGAAACACGTAATGGTAAGAACCTCTGTTATCCTCAACGAAGTCGTCATTCTGTCACGCCTCATTTTTTCGTAAAACGAGTTATGCAACGACCTGACCACTCTTTTAGATTTATTTTAAAAGAAGAGTCGCCACCTAACGAATTAAAACGGCGTTAGGGAACCTATCTAACCTAACTAATTAATCTAATTAAAGGGTCTGCGAATCAAAGATCGGGTAAGGGTTCAAATTACCTTAAAAGAGAGGTATTAAGCACCCTTCAAGGTCCACAAAGGTGGGTCCCAGACGTATCTCATATATTTATGTGGGGGTTACAATTTGACAAATAAGGTCTCATATTTATTATTTTATTAGTAATTAAACTAAATGATAACATAGATGAACATTAAAACATTTGACACAAATAATAAATACAAAACAATTAGAGAGATAAGCTAGGAGATAGAAAATACACAATCAAATATAAGGAATATCAATTTTTAATTAACTAACTACCCCAAATAAGTACAAACAAATAAAAAGAAAAGCAAAGGAAAAGCATAAGCCTAAATTAAAATATTCACCTTTTGGATCAGCACTCGACTTACTCGGTGTACCAAGACAAATCATAATTTGTCGACTTTTTGCTCAAGTCACCCTCCATCATTTCCAAAGGGCCTAAATACCCCTACCCTCCCTTTCTAAGGTTCATTTATTGTTTTAAAAGCCTAAAACGATCTAAAGAAAATCATAAAACTAACGTCCTAAAAGGTGTCTATTGTCCCTATTAAAGTCCAAGAGGCATTGGACTAACTAAATGAAAAGTTTTAGACTTCAACAAAATATAAGTTACCTATTAGACTCTCTAAGCATCAATCAAAACAAATAGGACATCATTTAGCACGTAAAATCTCAAATTGGCCTCTAGGTTAGGTTATTTAGCATGCTTGCAAACACAAATAAATAGTGAAAGGTCTCATGCATAGTGTGTGCACACAAACATGCATTATAACAGTTAATTTAACTAATGTTTAAAGTTGCAGAAATATTACAAGGAGGTAACATGTTATGATGCAAAAACTATCATGCAGAAACAAGTAATCAGACAGTTATCCAGTTTAATATCAATTATCCACACGTTTATCTAATTTCTCTTTAACAGGGAAATTAATTAGCATGTTGGCAGTGATTAACAGGCGATGCTGGAAATTTATTTAAATCCCATAGGCATGATTTCTATGTGAATAGTATACGGAAATTATTTCTCTGTTTACTTAACAAGCCGCAGATATAGATCTGATTAAATGAACTGTCTAATTAACATGCTGAAAATTACTTATCAGGTCCTAATCAAGACACTAACCCCTATATAATGTGACAAATAACTTAAAGTAAGCCTGTGAACATGATATCAAAATAGTCAATTAGCTTCCATTAAAACACCTATAACATGGTTTCTAAGTGTAAACATGCTGAAATTATTTAATTCCTATAGGCATGATATCTAAATTTGTTTTTAATATAAACAATTATTTCATTCACTTCTAATATATAACGGCGATGGCGATTTAACAAGCAAGACAGGCACATATGAAAAGTTTTTTTTTTCACATGCTAATTGATTTCACCCCAAACTTATAAACAAATAAAGGTTGATTTTAAACCAATTATTTAAGATATATTTGACTTGCTTGCAGGGTTATATATGATTAAGAAAAGTAGGCAGATTATCTAACATTAATAAAATAAAATAAATAATTAGCACGTATATTCCCTTCCCCTTTAGGCGATCCCCCCAAATTATTTCATATAGAGAGAGAGTTAGAGTTAATACAATTACACGAAACCGAAATAAAAATAAAATAATACAAGAGAAAAAAAATCTGGGTAGACTAAAATCCATCCGAGCCTCTCCGCCCATGGCAACTCTTCGAAACTCCCAAAATCTTAATAACCTGCTAAATATTCAAAGCGATAGGCAAAATACTATACCATGCACATATATTAAATAATTGCCATGATTAACCGGATGTAAAATATAGCATACCATAGGTAGAATCACACACACAAAATTCAAACAACTAATAGAAGCGATAGGCATAACATCACACACAAAGAGGGAGAAGAGGACTGACCCAGTTACTTCCTTTTTATTTATTCATACATACCAGAGTATGTAAAATTTGTACTAAAGGATTGCGAAATTAAATAATATTCATGCACAAGAAAGGTTAAATTAATAAAGGAATTTAACTGGTTAAGCAGATTATTTATCAGCAATGAAGTATTTGATCCAAATTTCGACCCGAACACAGCAAAATCAGCAGAGAAAGCACCCTTCTTTTAGTTTTTGAGAAATCTTTTTTACTTTTGAGAGTAGAGAGAAATTTTTTCTTATTGTAGAAAGTGTTAAAGTCTGAGAAAATAATGAGACAAAGGATCTCTCTTTATATAGCAGATGAAAGGGCACGTCAATAAGGAAAGAGAATCAGTTATGAGCAATTAAAAAAAATTCCTTAAACTAAGAGAGCCAAATCAGTCAAATACCAAATATAATCAAGTAAAAAAAACAGTCTAAAACCTAACTAAGACGAGGAAATCAATTAAGGATGGTCATTACCTTAATAATATACGGAAATTAGGCAGAAAGAACTAGTTATCTAAGGAAGGAGATAATTTTCAACCCAATTCAAGCATCAATATTTATAATATCTTACCATAATTAGACAGATACGACAACTGACAATAATTACATATAAAATCTATGAACAAATAATTTGATGGCCCGACTGAATATTGACTAGGTAAGTAATCAGCAAAGGTTATTAAAGACATTAGAAGAATCAAACAAAATTATTAAATTAGAAAAGTTGCAAGAATTATTAACAAATTACCTAAAGGAACACTCATTAAGGAATCCACTATGGGGAAATTACAAAGACTAATCAGCAAGATGGAGAATACGATCAAAAGCAATTATACCTTACCATAATTAAACTCCATAATCAATTTGATCAATTACCAAGAGTCTATACAATAATCAAGCTAGATATGCAATTTATTCTAATTCTAATTTTAACAGGGTGTAAAATCAATTAAGGGAGTGAAAAATATGCAAAGATCAGTGAATTCATATAAGATATTAACGGACACATTTAAAACCAAGAAATCAGTGAACCTCAAAGCAGTAGCAAGTCATGTATAAGATGCGGGTTCAGTGAGCTATCAATCCAAGAATTTAAGCATGCGGATCATGAGCAATTGCATATCATTCAAACGTCATAAAACTATAACAAGCATCATGAAACAGTAATAAGAAAGAAATTATACGCAAAATATATGCATCACTTGAAAGAGAGAACAGAGAGTTGAATAGATGGAGTAATAATTAATTGAAAGAAAATACTAGAGACGGACCTGCTGAGATCCGTCTTCAACCGACCCAAACCTCGGACTTCGCCGGAACTTGCTTGGTCAGAGCTGTTGTCGTTGTTGCCGTCACTGTGCTGCTTCGCTGTTCATAGCTCGCTGGTCGGAGCTGCTGCATGTTGTTGTTGTTGGCCTCGACTGTATCATTGGAGCTCGCTGGCCGGAGCTTGCTTCACCAGAGCAAGCTGGTTGGAGCTTCAGCTTCCGGGCAGAGAAGAGGGAGAGAGACGCGGGCGGCGTCCTCCGCCCTTTGCCGGAGAAGAGGGAGAACAAAGCGGGGGTTGGGGTTCGCAAGGGGGCGAGGGAAGAAGAGAGGGGCGGCGGCTAGGGTTTTGGTTGTCTTCACCGGAGATGGTGATTCTCCGGTGGTTTTCGTTGGATGGAGCAGAGGAGCGGCGCTTCCTGGCTATTCACCGGTGGTAGCGAAGAAAGAGTCTGGGCGGCGGAGTTTTAGTGAGGGAGAAAGGGTGAAAAAAATGTGACTAAGATTTTGGGGTCTGGTAATTAAAATGGGAAAGAGAGAGGATTTTGATCTCATCTGTTGATTCAACATGAATGAACGGCTATGATTTAATCTTAGATAATGATCAAGATGTTGGACGGTTCAGATTAGCATGAGATAGGGTTTGAGATTGGATTGAATTTGATCTAATATGACTATAATTGAAATGAACAATGGCTATAATTACAACTAAATTGAATCGGAAATGCTAGAATTGAAATAAATTGAATAGAAAAGGGCTACAAATTAAATGATTTAAGGGAAGATCAAAATGAACTGCTATTTAGTTAATAACATACTACACATGATGAATAATTTTTATATAAAATAGGCACACTTAAATATTTTAAACCTTAAGCCGATAAGTAAAATAATTATTTCAAAATTGATAGCCGATAAATTTTTAAAAAAATAATAATTAGATAATAATTACAATAACTTTGTAAATTATGAATGTTAAAATATGCAATTTTTACGTAAAAGTTATTTATAATTTTGAAATCGTAATAAGTGAAAAAGGTTTTTGTAATACATATTTAATTAAATAGCAATTTGAAAAAGGTTATAGGTCGGTCAAAATTGGATGTCAACAAATATGATGAAAAATAATCTTCAGTATTGGTTGAAGTTTCGTATTATTTGACTCAAAAAAAAAAAATTATGACAAATATTTTGATATAATGAGGGTAGGTCAAGACAATAGTAATAGTACAATTTTAAACTGGAGAAATGTTTTTCTTCAATAATATTCTTATACGCTAAACGTAAACGTAAACAAACAAAACAAGTGGACAGACCAACAGTTTCTCCTGTCCGTGAGTCGCGGCTATCCTTGTCCGACATTGATATTCTTGAGATAAAACCACAAAAAGACATTCATTTTACATGTAATATATTATGAAAAATTTAAAATTATGTGGTCCTTCATTAAATACTAGCTACAAGTTGTATACATTTAATACATTATCACTTTTATATTTAACTAACAATTATTAATTATTTTAATCGAACATTTAAATATGTCAAAAATCCAAATATTATTATTTATATAACCAATGTTTAACTTAAATGACATCTGATCATAAAAAAATTTAGTATGGAACTCCAAAAAATATAGTTGACCATAAAGTAATAGAAAAGTATGTTAACTTTTTTTACTCTAAATTACTTATGGAAAATAAAAAACAACTTCAATATATATTTATGATGGAACACAATTTTTGTTTCCAAATTTCAAAATAAAACTTAATTTTGAAAAGTCCATTTAAATGTTGTTTGTTAAGAAAAAAAAAAGTGGGTTTTAGTGAGACTCAAGTCCCCACACTAGTTACAGTCGTTGGTTACATTTGTGGCATCTCTTCCTATCCTAATTAGGTAGGGTGATTTTTGTGAAGAAGAACCCATTACCCACCATTTCTGTGATTTTTGATAGAATAAAGGGAAATGAGTGGTGGTGGAGAAGGAGAAGCAGAAGGATCGACATTGGAATTCACCCCTACTTGGGTGTTGGCCGCCGTCTGTACGGTCATCGTTGCCATTTCTCTAGCCGCTGAGCGACTCATCCATTATACTGGAAAGGTCAAAACCATACATTTCCCCTTCCTGCTCTCTCTTTATTTTTAATTTAATTCCATTTTACATTCAACTCATACGTACTGCTGTTGAAATGTCTGCAGTATCTCAAGAAGAAGAATCAGAAGCCTTTATATGAAGCACTACAGAAAGTTAAAGAAGGTTACACCATCTCCCTAACTTTTTCTTCTTTTCTTTTTAAAATAAATGTGTGCAGTGCATAGATCTGCTTGTTAAATCTTTTAATTCGATTTTAAAAAAGAATAATCCCGCTTATTATATGTTTAGGATTGTTTTCTCCAGTTGTATATTTTGATGAATTGATTGGTGAATATGCAGAGTTGATGCTTTTGGGGTTTATATCCCTTTTATTGACGGTGCTTCAAGGTAGCATAGTCAAGACTTGTGTGCCTAAACATGTGGTCATGCACTTACTTCCATGTTCATTATCTCATGATACTCCTGAATCACAACATCATCGGCGTCTCTTAGCTGAAGAACCACCTGCTGCTGCTGGCTATTGCACTGCAAAAGTAATCAATTTGTTTTCCTGGTGTAGTTTCTTTCTTCTTAGGTCCATATTCTACAATATCTTTTGAAAGTTGAATTTTTTCTTAAATTTCCTGAAATGAAAGTTGAATTCCAGTTTTTAAATATCTGATTCTGGAATATATAGTGATCATTTTCCGTTTGGTTACTCTACTTCAGCACATATTGTCTTGCACTGACTTCTAATATCATTCCTTTTAATTTTGTTTCAGCATAAGGTCCCATTACTCTCTCTTGAAGCATTGCATCACCTTCACATTTTTATCTTTGTCCTTGCGATTGTTCACGTGACTTTCGCTCTTCTGACAGTTGTATTTGGAGGAGCCAAGGTCTGTACTAAAATCTTCTTCATTAACTTGTTGCTGTTCTCTTCAACTTTGTTTGTTGTTTGAATTGAATGTTTGTAATTTAATGATGGTCTAGATACGTCAATGGAAGCACTGGGAGGACAGTATTGCAAAAGCTAACTATGAGACTGCACAGGGTATGTATGATTACCTATGAGGTTTTTTATCCAACTCTTTGGTCCATATTGCAAAAAAAAAATCTCATCTGATTTATTTCCTCTATGAGGAGTTTAATTTTACAAGATAATTGGAGCCGCTTAACTACTACTACTACTACTACACCCAGGAACAGGAAAGACAAGTAACAAGCAATACGGCGTTACACTCCCCTCATGCATTATATCTAGATCAAGCTGATCTTCAAACTAAAACAGTTTGATGCTTTCTTTTGCAGTTTTAAAACCACGGGTCACACATGTCCAGCAACACGATTTCATCAGGGACCGATTTGTGGGTATGGGCAAACGCTCAGCCATTTTTGGTTGGTTGGTAAGCAGTTTCCTTCCTCAGTAAGCAGTCATTCTTTCCCTGTCATATATTTCACCTATGTATGGTAAAACTTACCTTGGGAACTGCTCTTAAAACACATTAATGTGGAGAGAAAAGAAAGATAATTAAATTTAAGCTATTAAAGATGGGGAAGGTGCATATGCTCTCAAATGACACGTGAATATGTGATGGACAGATATGACCACTTTATTTTATCTTTTTATTTTATGAGAAATGCCAATGCTGGATCATGTCTCCAATCCGTTATATCCAGTTTAGCTAAAATATGGTTCACTACTTCAGTGCGTTGAAAGAATTTATATTATTAGCAAGTTTTATTTTCTGTCACGTTATGGCCCTGTTACCTGAGAATTCTATGCAAGCAAGTACTGGTTCTTATTCTCAACAAATATGATAAGCTGAGCACTAACAAAAATTTGAAAACCAAGCTGAATAAACATCAATTTTATTTATGAGTAAGACAGAAGGTGAAGAAATGGTGAATTTATAATAAAGCAATATCACATGGTTTAATAGTACCTTTACATTAACATAAGCATCTCATACTTTTGTTTGCTTTCCACTAAAACTTGCAGCACTCTTTCTTTAAGCAATTTTATGGTTCTGTCAGCAAGTCAGATTATGCTGCTCTGCGTTTGGGGTTCATTATGGTAACTTCACTATGTTACTTGTCTGAGATAATTGTTTGGTGTTTTGCCTTCTTTTTGGTGCTTAATTAGCTCATGTAGTATTAAGTTTCTTCTCTTTGGCAGACACATTGCAAGCAAAACCCAAAATTTAATTTTCACAAGTACATGATTCGTGCTCTGGAAGATGATTTTAAGACTGTCGTCGGTATCAGGTTAGTGGCCATTCTGCTTCCCTCCACTGCCACATCCCACCGGCAAGAATTTGCGATGCTTTTCTCATTTATTACCATTTTCCTGTGTTTTTTGCAGTTGGTATCTCTGGGTATTTGTTGTCATCTTCTTGTTTCTGAATGTTAATGGTATGCCAACTCAAACTTGGAATAGACATTTTTACCTTGCAGCTGCTTTGAAATGTTTCAATGGTATACTTATGCAGAACAAATGGAAAAGAGTTGTTGTCTTGGCAAGTAATAATTGGGTAGCAGTAATCTTAGTGCTGTTGAAGAGAGTTGTTCTCTTGGCAAATGGAAACTAACCATTGAATAGCAGCAATTTTAATACTATTGTGGGCTCTAAAATATCTGCTTGGTGGCTGCAGCGAGGGCCATCTCCCCTCCCGGAAAATCCCAAAGTGTTCCACTGCCAGTAGCTGTGGTTAACTTACTGCTAAATTGATTGTTGTACTCATTGTTATAATTGCTTAAGATGTTGGACTAACCAAACATTTTTGAGTACATGGTACTACACACTTCTATCCAACAAAAAATCAAATGTTCCCAATTCATTTCCTTTTCGACTTCAAGGATAAGGAAACTGTGGATAGCGTTACACTGTCCCTATTGATGGTTACACTGCTGGTGCTATATTATGCTCGTGCAGAACCTATCGAAGATAGTTGTTCTCTAGGAAACTAGTAATGGACAGCAATAATATTGTAGGCTCTTAAATTTTCTGCTCCTTAGGTAGGGGCTCAAGTAGGTTGTCCCCCTCCCCCAGGGGCCAGGCTAAATCCCAAGTCTGCCACTCGCAGCAGCTGGATTTAACTTATTGCTAAATTCATGGCCCGTACTTATTATAATTGTGAAGATGTTAGAATATCCAAGCATTTATAACCATGTGTCACTGGGAACTTATACCCAACAATAAGCTGAATGCTCCGAGTTTACTCCCTCTTACAGGATGAGAAAAATTGTGAATTAAACGGACTTATCAGAGAAGAAATTGTGAATATAGTTGTCTTGTGACTATGAGTACGACCATTTGCCAACCTCCTCTGAGGCAAATGTTAATAAGTTTATCTCTGTATCCCTTTATATTGTACATGCTACAGTTGTAATTTGTTAACATCTACTTATGCTTCCACAACATATGATGAAATTAAACCATGTGTTAGAATTCTGTTTGGTTTTGTGTTACTATTTGCAGTTTTCAGCACTCTTTTAGATGATTCATTCCAGATACTGCCTTTAAAAGTGTTGCCTGCATAACTTTCACTTGGCTTTAATATAATTTACAAGTTTCATTTCATGTTTCAATCTGGTCATTTGGTTGTGGTTTATAACTGAAAGCTGATAAATTCATTTTCTATTCTCCAGGTTGGCATACATACTTCTGGATTGCGTTCATTCCTTTTGTTGTGAGTTGGATCTTTACTAAGCCTTTTGCTAGATCTAATTTAAATTTTAAGAAAAGCCATTCAAACAAAACAGTTACTCCCTCTATCCCAATTTATGTGACACACTTTTTTTTAGTTCGTCCCCAAAAAATGACACATTTCCTTATTTGGTAAATGTTTAATGACAGTATCAGTATTTTACCTATGTTGGATCCCACTTATTTAGCAAAAAGTCCACAAAGGTGTACTCTTTGATTTACAAATTCATTTATTTTAAGGGTAGTTTAGGAGCATTTCTAGATTCCTATTAACCTTCTCAGGAGTTAAGATGTATGTTGAATGTGGATGTTTCCTTTCTCACACATTCAATTACTTTTCTTTCTTAATTGCTCTTAATATTTATTTTTTCAACACGAGGCTCCTTTAGCAACAACCTGATCTTCTTCCACTTAACTTCATTTTGGGTTTTATCAGCTTCTGATTGCGGTTGGCACGAAGTTGGAGCATGTAATTATACAGTTAGCTCATGAGGTAGCAGAGAAACATGTCGCGATAGAAGGTGAATTGGTGGTGCAACCTTCTGATGATCACTTCTGGTTCAAGCGCCCTCAAATTGTCCTCATCTTGATACACTTTATCCTCTTCCAAAATGCTTTTGAGATAGCATTCTTTTTCTGGATATTGGTAAAGCTAAAGTTATACTACTATGCTTTCACTCAGCTTACTTATCTATTTCTAATTTCGGTAGTTTTCGTTCTCTCAATAGGTGCAATATGGCTTTGATTCCTGCATAATGGGACAAGTTGGTTTCATTGTTCCCCGACTGGTTATAGGGTAAAGTCCACTACTCACTTCCGTATTAGCGCAAATGTAGCAAAAAATGTGTTTTGTTGATGTGATTGTGTTTTCCAGGGTAATAATTCAAGTGTTATGCAGCTATAGCACGTTGCCACTTTATGCTCTTGTTACACAGGTTAGTTTTAAAGATGGTTTGTTGAGTAGGTTGATATGAATGAATATTGAAGTTGAATCTGAATTACAGATGGGTACCCATTTCAAGAAGTCAATATTTGATGAGCACATTCAAGTTGGTCTTCTTGGTTGGGCTTCGAAAGCGAAAATGAAGAGGGGGCTCAAGGCTGCTACAGATGCTGGAAGTTCAACTGAGGGTTCTACAGTAGGATTACAGATGTCAGGAATCAACCCAAAGGAAACCCCTACCTAATGGATCTTAATTTGGAAGACAATTATAATCAACTAGTGAATACACCCGTCCTAATTAAATCTATAAAATATTTTTTTATAATGGTTTAAGTTGTGAGGAACCATATTCTCAAATGATGATACTCATGTTTATGAGAAGAGGGGTATTTAATGTAAGACCTCCCAACTTCTCATTCATATTTTAATGGAAATTTTAGATGATATAGCAAATATGTGCTATGCATTTACTATACATAATCATACTTCAAAAGAATTATATATTTTTAATTATACTTTACTTTTTCTAGTAGCTCTCTCATCTCTCTTAGCAAATACATAAGTGGAGATGGGTTGAATTGTGCTTGAAGAGAAATAATAATATATGCTTGTGATAATTACTTGTGGTTGATTGTATAATATGAATTGTGCTTGAAGAGAAATAAATAATACATGTTTGTAATAATTACTTGTGTTTGATTATATAGTAATAGCATCGCAGAGTTTTTTAAGCCCCTTTTGCAGAAATTATACCGTTCTATTATTTAAATGATGCATTAAAAAGTTCTTGGATTATGTTCACCTATTTTCATATCTTATATATAGATGGAGAACTATCATATTTGCGCTCGGACACTTCAAAAAAAAAGAAAAAAACAAGCACAATGCCTAATGGATGAGGCTCCTCTCCATTACTCATCCTCTCCATTTTCCCAAGTACCTACTTAGATGGCAACCATATGTCATAATTAAGAATCAATGATTGATATTTAATTACCTAAATTAAGGTTTAACCATGATTAGAATAACAAATAATTTCTTTATTTACTTTTAAGAAAATTATCAAATATATTCTAGCTAAAAATTATCTCATAAATTTATTTTAAAAATTCACTATTTTTCATTTGATTAACGAGCTCATCTCTTTTTGAAAAATATCTTTTTTTTCTTTTTTTGGTCATATAGTAATGCTTAGGCCTTGTTGGAAATTGTTACACAAACTAATCAACATATGATGTTAAAAAAATAAAAAAGAATATTTGCAAATTTTAAATTAAAAAAAATTGCATGATTTTAATTTATTTTTTTTTTACTATAACTCAGAGTTCCAAAGAATTTTAGAAACAAAATTTTCGTAACAAAAAAGAAAAAATCTGTTTTTTTTTTAAAAAGAGCTCGTAGTAAATACGAATAGTGAGAGATTTTAAATACAATTATGAATAAGAATTTTTAACAAGAATTATGGAATTGATATTTTTTAAAAAGTAAATAAAGAAATTATTTGTTATTCTAATCATGGTTAGACTTTAATTTAGGTAATTAAATTACAACCTTTGATTCTTAATTATGACATATGGCTATCATCTAAGTAGGTACTTGGGAAAATGGAGAGGATGAGTAATGGAGAGGAGCCTCAATCCATGCCTAACATATCGGGTCCGGATGGGAAACATTCATGTGATGTTTAGATATAGAAATTTTAAAAAATGATTCTAGTTTGAATTTTATTAGCAATTTATACAGAAACCTTCATCTAGTATTTAGCTATTTGAATTTTTAAAAAATCTTATTTTCCTCACCCTCTCCCCTATTCTTGGATAGGGGTGGGCATGGTATGGTATATACCGAATTACCATACCATACCGAAATTTTGGTACTATGGTATTTGGTGTGGTATATGGTATACATTTTAATTTTTTTTGGTATTCGGAACGGTATTTGGTATTTAGAAATAACATATCGAAATACCGAATACCATACCGAAGTGTATAGTAACATATATATATATATATAATTATTATTAAAATACTAACAAATATGCAACCTAGTATTAGTATAAACTAAATGTTTAGAAGTTAAAACTTTGATTACTCTATTTTAATTGAAATGCATTTGAATTGTAATTGATTAACAAAAGGAGTAGTTTGTACTTTATTTGAAATGTATTTGAATTGTAATTGATTAACAAAAGGAGTAGTTTGTACTTTATTTTGTAAATATATTTCTACATGTGTAATGTATTACTATGATACAATTGAGACCTTTTATTTATTGTCGAAGTCATAATACTCTATTATACGAGTATATATTAGTCGAAGGTTGAACAAATTATGATTACCGATTTACCATACCGTAGAATACCGAAACCGAACTTTAATATACCGAATCATATCGAATTAAATCAGTATGGTTATGGTATAATGTTTTTAAAACCGAATACCGAAATTACGGTATCAAAATTTTCAAATACCATACCGTACGATACCATGCCCACCCCTATTCTTGGATACATCATTGTTCTTCTTTCCACTTCACACTTTTCTTCCCTAATTTCACGCCTAAAATCACACTCATATATCAGTGGTTATCTCCAACTCATAATTTTTGAATTACAACCGTATTATCCTGGTTCTCTTCATCCATTTCAAGTTCTTAAAAAGGTAGAATGATTTCTTCATCAATTTTTTTCCTTTCAGCAGATTAGATTTTTTATTTTTTAAAACTTTTTGTTGTTCATCTGCAATTTCCTGATACATATGGACTCTGGTCCAATGTTTAGTATTGGTCTTATCCAATTAGTTACACAAACGGGAGATCTCGTCCCTCGTGTTGTTGATTCAAATTATGATGATTTTCATGAAAATAGATTCAAACAATGAAATGATAAATTAATCATGCAGAAATTGCAAGAGGAGAAGTCAAAGAAGGATGCATGTTCGAGTTCTAAATCACATTCATAGTTATGTATTTGATACATAACAATTACAAGTTGTCTATTTTATTATGTATCAATTGTTGTTATGTATCTGCAGTCTTAGTCAACTTAGAAGGCTTTGTATCTGTACATATTACCAGATAATATTCTTGATACATAAAATCTATTGTTTTATAACTAAATCAGTTTGTATTATGTTCATAGTTATGTATTTAATACATAACTATTACAAATTGTCTATTTTACTATGCATCAATTGTTGTTATGTATCTGCAGTCTTATTCAACTTAGAAGAATATGTATCTGTACACATTACCAAATAATATTCTAGATACATAACCCCTATTTTTTTTATAGCTAAATCAATGTGTATCATGTTCGAATTATGTATATGATAAATAAATATGTCAAATTATCTAGCCGACTATGTATTCAGTGTTGTTATGTATCTACACTCCAACAATTATTCTATCACTTTTGAATCGTTTATACCTTCACTTCACTTTCCCAGATTTCTTAATGTCTCAGCAAAATTGAGATATTCATGATGTATCTTCTCAAAAATTTTGACTTGAAAGGATGTTGAACGATCTGAGAGAAGAAATTTGAAATTTGAAATTTGAAATTTTTTTAAGCTGTTACGCTTTGTGAGAGATTGATTAGCAGTGATAAAATCGTGATTGTGTGTTTTAAGGGATTTAATTTGATTTTCCATTTTTTCCCATTTTAGCATAAAGTAATTAAGAATAATGTATCAGGGCGCTATGTATCTGAAAGCCCAATGATGTATTCGAAATCCACCAATTTTAAGGAATTTTTGTAATTTGAAAAAGAGTAGAGAGATTCTTAACACTATGAGATTTGTGAATTTTTTACATATTTCTATATATTTTTGTGGTGCCAGTCGACTGTATATGTTGTATTTATTCATGTATTTAGTTGTATCACCGAATATAATCCACGTATATAAAAAGATACAAATAACAAAAATTATAGAGAATTGTACTCATTCCCTCTAATTTTACTTGTATTCATTCGCTCTTGTATCACTTGTACTCATGCGTGTATTTAGATTATATTAACAAATACAATCAAGATGTATACAAAGATACAAAATAAAATAAAATAGGAGACTGTATCCATTCACTCCAATTTCACTTGTTTTCATTTGCTCTTGCATCAAATACAAATTGTATCTATGAATATAGTTTATATTGCCAAATACAGTCTACATGTATACAAAGATACAAACAACAAAAAATATAGAAATCTGTAATCATTCACTCTAATTTCACTTGTATTCATTCGCTCATGTATCAATTGTATTCATTTGCTCTTATACCACTTGTATGCATGTGCACATTTAGGCTATATCAACGAACACAGTCCACTTGTATACACAAATACAAAAAACAAAAAAATAATAGATTATATTCATTCGCTCTAATTTCACTTGTATTCATTCTCTCTTATATCACTTTTATTTATTTACTCTGTTATCACTTATATTCATTCACAAAAATATAAAAATTCAAAAAAAAGACAAATATATATAGGTGGAAATACAAAATATAGAGAGGTGAAAGTAGGAAATACAAATAGAAGTAAAAATATAGAACACAGAGAGGGGGGAAGGCGAGAGGGGGGGGGGGGGGAGAGGACGAAAACGACATAGAAGAAGTTTTCTGTCCCCTTTAAAAGATAAGTAAACATCAATCATCCACGTTAATATAAATATACAAGATGGAATAATGATTGGACAGAAACACTTAAGACTAACATAAGAAGAAGTTACTTACATTAAAAAAATAAATTTACTTAGGCAAATGCCTGAGTGAAGTATGACGCGTTTGAAAATTTAACATCGTAAATGGATTCGAGTTTCACTCTAATCGCCTCTCTCATGATCCTTACTCTACCGATTCAGAAGAGATTGCTCTAGATGAGAGTTTGGATAACAAAGCTGAGCATAGTCAAGAAAAATAGAAAAGAAAGTGGTTGACTAATTCCAATTTACTACCTAAAATTTCCTATGGTTATATATGACAATGATCATGCATATGCTTCATGAATCATGATATAGGATAAGGTTAACAATTTTCGTCACAATATCAATAGCATCTCTTAAGGAAACTTCTTATATGTATTAGAGAAGAACTACAATAATTTTACAGAATAATTGACATAATAATAATAATATATAACTATACCTTCGTTTATTCAGAAAAAGAAACTAGCATGTCATATAGAATACATGTTTTCTTTTCAAAATATAAAGAGAAAAGACATAAAGTCACCACTGAAGTTGTCCCGGATTTTCAAAAAGACACCTTAACTTTGTAAACGTCCTATTACCCCACAAAAGTTTTGAATATCATTGTAAAAGGGCCATTTTGATCCATTTTTCCCATTGTTTGTGAACACGCAGTTGACGAGCGTGACCGTATCAATTTGCTTCCCAAAACCAATTAAAAAATGCCACGTTTCAATTAATTTCTCTATTAATTAATTAAATAATTAAATACCCCATTTGATTTAGCGATTTTAGAAATCTATTTCAAACTTCTTGAAATTTGATTAGAGTCAGAGGAAATGAATTCCTTCAGATCTTCTGAAACAATCCCAATTACATAAGAGGTATCACACATCATCTCAGCTAAAGAAACAAAAGAACTTATGAGCTTCAAAAATCTCTTGTTCTTTCTAACCATAGATGATGAACAATAAGCCCTATAAGTGCCATAACCAGTAACACCAAGAGCTCCTAAAGGAACAACCCAGTTCCTATTTCTCCAAGTATAGTCTAAACCCTTCCTTAATAGCTTTAAATCCGCATGATTCAAAGCCATGTATTTCCTAAAATCTTGGATTCTGAAATTTAATTCTCAAAAAGGGTTTGAGAAAATGTTCAATAGATCCAAAATTTAGGAAATTTGTTTATAGAGTTAAGGTGGAAAGATGTATACCTACCAACCTGAAAATGCTCAAGGCTGAAGTAGAAGCATTTTTTTACTATCTAGATTCTGGTGCAGGGCATCAACAATAGAGAAAAATAAGAAGAAAAATGGGGAAACAAAAAAGAAAGAAGTTGATCCACTATAGAAATACTATATAAATTATGCATATTAAATTGATGAAGAATGACTTAAAATAGGACAACTACTACTGTTAATTGCAGGAAAAATGGTATTGGGAAGGATATAGATGATGAAGTTTATGGGAAGGAAGAGTGAGTGACGTCCAAATGGAAGGGTTTTTGTTAAAGATTCGGGTCGGTTATCCTTATTTTTATTAATATTTAAATTTAATTAAAATGGATCAAAGAGGTGAGAATCACGCGCGTCTTCATAGATGAAAAAATGGGTCAAAATGACCCTTTTACAACGATATTCAAAACTTTTGTGGGGTAATGGGACGCTTGCAAAGTTAAGGTGCCTTTTTGAAAATTCGGAACAACTTCAATGGTGACTTTATGTATACTAATACTCTAAAACAAATTGAATCTCAATAAAATCATATTTTTGGTAAGTTAATATAGAACTCTATAATATCATCAAGAATTACATAATTTGCTACATGAACAAAAAGGACAGCCATAAAAGTACCTTGATTACCTTATATATTAGAGAAAAAATTTAAATAATTTTTGGTATACTAAAAAAAATTGAAACAGCTTGCATGTGTGAGTGGGTGGGATGGGGTGACTGGTGAGGGTGAGGGGGGACTTTGTCTGCTAGTGACCACTGCAAAACAAAAAAAAGTCTTGAGTTTCCTATATTTTCGAGTTTTTTTTTCACTTTTCCCCTTCTTATATTGTGTATTATTTGTGTTATTTATTTTAGTTTTTCTTATTCTATGTGGTCATATGAAATCAAAATTTTCATGTTTAGTTCTACTAAATCATTTTTATATATTTTAATCTGTTGTTTGGTGTTCGATCATAATCATGAGTAGGGATTTATTTTCTCTGTCTATGTCATCACTGTCAACTATGTCATGGTTATGACTTTACAATTACATAAAATATATAGAAGTTTGCCTATTAATCTAATGAATTATACTTTACGAATTTTTGGTGAAAGACAAACTGTTGATAGTCTTTTTATCCGGCAATAAGTAATGTAGTATTTATTGGGTTCTAGTTATTTATTTTAAATATTTTTAAGAAATAGATTAAAATTTTGAAGTGAGAGTCGTTATGATCACTAATTTTTTTCAAGACTCAAACTACTTCGAATTCTCCTTCGTTGAGCTCTTTTTCATGTTCAATTATTTGTAATGATGTCAATCTTTCTCAATTATATGATAAAGATAAAATATTGAATATGGATCCTCTTGAATCTGATCCTGCTAAAAGAAAATAAATTTCAAACTATCTTTATAATCTACATGGTAGAGTGAGAAAATATTATAGTGAAAAGAAGTCCCAAAAATATAGTGATTTTATTCATTCAACAAAAAACTTTGGTGGTTATTGGTAAACCTCGTTATTTTAATCATGATTGGTTTAAAGGCATATCCTAGATGCTTAGAATACAACATTGAAGAAGATGCAACAATTTTCTTGTGTTGTTACTTGTTTAAAATGAAATTGGAGGAGTTACAAAAAAAGTAGGTGACCATTTCACAACGGATGATTTCAAATGTTGGAAAAGGTATAGACGAACTTAATAAATATGTGGTTTAAATAAATTGTGTTCATAAGAGGATGCTAGACTTAATGAATAAAGTACAATCTATTTTAACTTCTTTTGACAAGCAATTCGAGAAAACCAAAAGTGAATATCGGGTTCACTTGAATGCTTCAATTAATGTTGCAAGATTTCTTCTAAAAGAAAGAAATGTCTTTTCGAGGTCATGACGAAAATGAAATTTTTTTATAAGAAGAGAAGTTTTTTTAGATCTCTTAAAATGATATGCAGATAAGAAGAAAGGTGTGAAAAAATTGTGTTAGAAAATACTCCACAAAATGACATCATGATTTATCCAAGTATCCAAAAAGATATTGTGAGTTCTTATGAAAAAGAAATAGTGAGAACAATTATTGATGACTTAAATGGGGATTTCTTTGGATATTAGTTGATGAATTTAAGAATGTCCCTCATAAAGAAAAAGTGGACCTTGTTGTCACACCCCAAACTTGAGGGGTGCATCTAGCACCTAATGCCACACATAGTTAAGAAAACAAAAAAGTATATCTCGGCTTAAAAATAATCCCTCGAATGGCAAGACCCCCATCAACATCTCTACAAAAAAATAAGTACTCCCAAGTGTTCATAAAAAGCAATAAAGAACTAGCACACAATTTTGTTGGGTCATGAGTCCATCATGATATCTAGGAAAGCATTACTGCTATATGGGTTGTTAAGGTGATCAGTTGGAGATTTTGGACTCATTTGAGGCTTTTTAGTTCTATAAATAATGTTCTCAATGCACTTTTATGTCCAGTTCTGATGCTAAAGTGTTGATTTGCAGCTATGAAAGCTTAAGAACAAGGCAAGGACAAATGTGTGCAAAAAGAAGCCAAAAACATAGAAAAATAAAGAAAATATAAAACTGAAGCTCGCCAAGAGCAATTGGTGATTCGCCAAGTTAGCCGGATCTCGCTAAAAGTGATTGAGACTTCTTCTAAAAAGATCAAAGCAGATCAGCGAGAAGGTCAACTAAATGGTGACTCGCCAACTCAATCGACGAGGTACTCTAAAGTCACCACTATTTTCTGAAAGTTCTGCTAAAAATGGACAATAACCTGGCGAGCATAGGTGATAATCGATGACTCGCCGATCGAGAAAGGCTATGACCATTGGGCTCGCCAACTGTTTGACAACACCTGAAGCTTTGAAACAAAGAATGAAAAGTGAGAAGAAGTGGTAGTCAGCGATTTGCCACGTAAGTCGGCGAGCCCGACTAACGTCACCGAATTAACCCCGAAGTACAATTTCTGTTATCTTTTGGAAAAGTATAAATAACTTTGAAAAGAGAAAAATCATTTTCCATTCTTTGAAATTAGAGTGCACAAGAACCTTCTAAGGATTTTGAGTTTTAGCAATTTTGTAATTGATTTTGGTAGTTTTTACTTTGGGCATTTTGGAATTCAAAGTTTGAGTCAACCAATTCCAATGGAGAACAACCTTTTTGGTAGTTTTTGCTTTGTGTGAGTTTGATTGAGGTGATGTACTTGGATGGTGTTTGATAGCATGTCCACGTCATGCCACGACGTTAACTAAGGCACTTCTTGGGAGGCAACCCAAGTTTTTAGTTGTTTTCAATAATGTGTGTTGATTGTGTAGGTTAAAGTAAAACACCAAAGTGAAGGGAAAATTTGGCGTGCTAAATATCAAGTTGTCAACAGGCTAAGTAGATTAGGCGAGCCCGTCTTGGCTCGCCTTTGTTGCTCAAAATCTGTCAAATCGCCCCAGTAAAAATTGGTGAGGAAAAGCTTACTCGGTGATTTGCCAAACAAGTTTGGTGAGCCCATCTTGGCTCGCCCTTTTTGGAGTGAAAAATTGTATAAGCTCCAGTAAATTTTGGCAAACAGGTCCCATGTTGGCGACTCACCGATCATGTTTGGCGATCCAAATCGTGCTCGTCGAATTGAAGTTTATGTTTGATGTTCAGAGCAGACATTCTTGGCAAGCTAAAGCTCCTTCAGCAAGTCGCTAATCTGGTCGGCGACGTTAGTCGCAGCTCGTGAATTATCGTCAGTAGAAGGGCCAAGGGTCTTTTGACCGTTTAAATGTCAACCTTTCAAAAATTTTAGACTTTTCTTCTTCTTAGCTCTCATATAAATGCATTTAAATAGTTTTCCTTTGTTTTTATCATCATTTTGCATCTGTTGATTGCGTATTTGTGTACTTTCCTCTATGCTAGACCCTTGCCCCCGTTGTCTTCCTTCTTTGAAATTTAGAGGTTGGTGTTCTTGTTTCAATTCTCACCTTTTTTGGATTATCTCATATGAAAATGTGTATTTAGTGATCTTGAGATTGTACTTGTGTTGCCTTGTGCTTAAATAAATTTTGATTTCGATTGTGTTAATTAATTGAAATGCCCAATGTTCTTAAATTTTAAAATTCTACATATGGGTGTCGGGTTAGATTTTATTGAAAATGACTGTTGATAAACTGTGGGTCTTGTATGGTTATCACGTGGGTGAAGTCTGAGTAGCCCAAATTCAATGTAATGGCTTGATTTGGCCCAATGATGGATTGGGTGACGACATTCTTAAGGGAAAATCGTCATTTTGTTGTTTTATGATGAATTTGAGGGGTAGTCTAATTACCTAGAGTAATTTGGTGTTATGGGTAGCTTGAATTTGATCCTTATTGTGTTAAAATTGATTGTTATTGGCATTTTGAGTCGAATTTTAAAAAGTGGGCTGAAGCGATGAAAGTTACATGTTTGGCGAGCTCGGCAAGGTGACTTGGCATCTCGCCGTGTGAGCTCCAGCTCGTCCTTTTTTTACAATGAAATCATGCCAGTCACCCCAGATGTTTTCGGCGAGCTACTGTAGTTCACCAAATGTCTTCGGCGTCTCGCCAAGTGTTTGAATATCTCACCCTTTTGTTTTGGAAAGCTTCCAATCATCTCAGTAAATTTTGGTGAGCTCTTGTAGCTTGCCGACTGGCTTTGGCGACTCGCCGACTCAGTTTTATGCTCGCCCTTTTTGCCTGTGAAAGATGATAGTCTCCCCAGTTACGTTTGACGAGCCCGATTGAGCTTGCTGAACCCTTTAGGCTACTCGCTGACCCAGTCGGCGAGCATCAAGATCTATTTATGTTTAAGCATCAGTTTGTGAAATTTTTAACACTAACTCTTCACCCGATCTGTGTTTTTGATGTTGCATAATGCAAGCATGGCCTGTCCTAAGGTTCCCTGTGACTAGAAGAGCTTCTTCGAAGAAATCTCCACCCCGGAGAAGGAAAAAAGGTATTTCTATTTCTGAGTCAAGTGAACAAGCCTAACCCACTCGATGCAAATGTAGGCGTGTGACTGAAAAAGCTAAAAAGAAGGTTGTTGAAAATCCCAAAGACACTGGCAATAAGCAACTAGTTGATGAGAAGAAAACTACCTTTGACTCTGAGGCTGAACCGCTGAATTTTTCATGGTCCGAGGATGATGAAGTTGAAGTGGGGGTCGAAGGTTCTACTACTCCAGTATATAGGCCAGTGGCTGAAACTGAGGCTACCAAGAGGAGGTGCACTGAATTACGCTCCAAGGCTATACATGATCCCTTAGCCAATATTGTACCTTAAGTAGTCCCATAGTCGCTCTATGGGCTATGAATCTGTTGAAAGCTGCAGGGTTGTGCACTATTTTGGAAGAAAAATGCTTATCTGTTGTTGAGGTTGTGGATAGATATCTGACAGTTTGGGATATTATTTGTTTTCATGGTTTCGAGAGATTCATCAGGCACAAGAACCATATGTCCCTACTTGGGTGCGTGAGTTTTATGAGGCTTATGCACATTTGCTGCCTAAGAAGAGAAAGTGTGTCGTCTAGGAGACATTCTCATCTGTTGAGGTTAGAGGAAAAACTATTCGGTGCGGGGGGTATAGATATCAATGAGGCTCTTGGTTGTACATAGATACATCACAGTGAGTTCAAGGATATGATTTTACCATCTTTGGACAGCTTAAAGGGTGGCTTGCACCACTATTATGTGATTGTACACCTCCATGGATTGATGAAGGCGTTGGGATCGAGAATAAGGACATCAATATCGTGGCTCGGTATTGGTTTGGGTTTATAAGTATCACTTTGATGCCGTCCCAGAATAAATGTATCCTCCGATATCCCAAGGCTGTTTTATTGGGATGCATCATTTCTAGGGAGAGGTTAAATCTTGGTTCCATCATTGTCTCGGAGATTCTTTTGAGGGCAAGGCAGCAACAACCTCATTACCCTTTCTAGTATTGATCACTCACGTGTGCTAGTTGGCTGGGGTCCCGTTTAATGATGATACTGATGTTCAAATCACACCGGCCTCATCTAGTGATATTCAGCGGATTGAAGAGGACTACTTGAGAGATGATGTGATTAGGAGGAAGACGGTACCGGTTGACACTACTTCGGTTATTGATCCGGGCACTTTGGAGGTTGGCACTCCACTTCACGTTCCTACTTGAAGCCTTCAGGTATTTCTACTCCTTCCATATCTACTATTCCTTCCCTCTACATCCCGACCTCCTGGTGACTCATGCTATACTTTATCAAATGTGCAATATTGCACACTCGGTAGATGTGAGAGCCTCTCATCTTGAGAGAGATGTCCCCACCATGATCTCTGCAGCCATTGAGTCTGCCCTTACCCCTAGGAGGGTTGAGATGTTCAAACAACGCACTTTGATTATGGACTATGGGCTGAGATTGGACACCCTTACTGCTTCGGTTGAGGGGCGTGAGAAAGTTGAGGGTGCTTCTGGGGAGGTAACAGCCTTAAAGGCTGATATTGCGAGTTTGAGGAAGGATGTGGACGAGCTTAAGTCCATTGACAAATCTATGCTTAGAGGTGAAGTACCCCTACCCGATGTTCCGGCGACTGAGCCTCCTTCATCCCTAATTGTGAGTGAGACAGTACCGCCAGTTGTGGTTGTTCCTAGTGTGGTAGATGAGGATGAAGATACCCTGAAAGAGCTTGCTAGGGTTGAGCAGCAGGGTGAGGACACATATGTATATTTGGTGGATTTGGGGGACACATTCTTATAGGTTGCCACAAAGAAGTCTCTCCGTGAGACTTTTACTATCGGTCTGAGTGGGACCCATTCTTTAGACTCTACCTTTCATACTGATGCACCAGGCACTGATGCCAAAGCTGAGGCTACCCAGTGAGCAAGAGTTCTCCTTAGTCCTAGCCTGACAAGGGGATCCTTATCCTCTCTTTACTTTTCTATTTTGTTATCTTTATTCGCATTGAGGACATTGCTACTTTCTTTTTGATGGGGTGAGGGTACTTGCTAGTGCCTAGCCCTTTTGGTTGCATCTTGTTATTTTGAGACAGTTGTTTTTGTCTTATTTGGGTTGTACTAAATTTGATGTTGATGTAGTAGTAACTTCTTATTTTGGTTTATAAGCATAATGTTGGTCTTGGTTGTGGTTTGTATCTCTTTCTCTCTTTTACCCCGAAATTTGGTTATGGTTTAATGGTTGAAAAGATTGCATGCTTATCTTGAACACTCGAGTGTCGATTGTAATCAATACCGGCGCCTTGAATAGTGCTTTTGATGAGAAGTGTGCTTGTGTAGATTCAATGAGGTAATTCGAATTGCATGATTCTTGCATGAACTCTTAGCATCTCGTTGTGACTAGTTGATTATCAATTGTGAGACTTGCAATGACCCTTGCATGCAAGCTTGAATTTGTAGTGTTATGCCAAATGATTGTGTTTGAGTTCCATGTGTGGTGAGGTGTACTTGAAAGGCATGTGTGTGGATATCTAGAATTTGTCTTGTTGGTCCAATTGTTTGACTTTGGTAAATGTGGGAAATGACCTTAGGCATAAATTTTGAGAGAGATCGAAATTATTATACCGTCATCGTGACTACCTTGTGAGAGTGTGCATTCAATTTGGCACCATTTGAGCCTAATCCGTTTCTTTGAAAACCTTTTGAACTCCGTAGCATTAAAATGGATTTTCCTTTCTCACCCAAAAAAACCCTCCTGAAGCATTAGTTTGTATGAATAGCCAAAAGCCTAAGTTGGAGGTGTGGTAAGGTAAGAGAAAAGAAATCGAGTGAAGAAATTGTGAGACTCGTCATTGTATCTTTGAGCAAAAAGATGAACCCCTCCATATAAAAAAAAGAGATAAAAAGAAGTGAAAAAGTTTTGTTTCATCAATTGATGTGTTAGTTATCTATATTGCTTGGCTGAATAAAAAGGGATTTCCAAATGAGCTCAAAAATAAAAGAGTGTTGTGAAAAGAATGAAAATGAGTCCTTATGTTCCAAAGGAGAAAAGAAAAGGAAAGAAGGTGAAGTTGAGAAACAAAAATGCTTCAAGAAGGTGAAGTCACTAAACCAAAATAATCATACATTTACCCTCAGCCCCATTACAAGCCTCGAAAGGCCTTTGGGATCTTGCAAAAGCAAAGTAATTTGATGGTTGAAAAATATGGGCAAGCCTATGGGGTTGAACCATGCATGTCTTTCTCTTTGAGAGCATGAGAGTTTATTTTTTATTCCTACAAATTTATTATTTATGTGCTTTGTGAGAGCATAGAATCGTTCTTGATATGAGGGCACTTGAATGCGGTTGTTGAAGCATAGCTTTGCATTTTGAGTGAGCATGTGTTTAGATTGATAATAGCTAGGCATCATTTGAAGTTTTAGGTGCATAATTGAAAATTGCATGTTCTTGGATTTAACTTCTTGATAGCACTTGCATGGGGCTCTCAAGAAGAACTATTTTTAGACACCTTTGTTGAACTAATTGATTTCTTGATTTACTTGAGGACAAGCAAAAGTTTAAGCTGGGGTGTCACGACCCAAAACGGGTCATGAGTGGTACCCACACTTAACTTCCTAGGTGGGCGAACCAACAAATTCAAACCTCAACTAATATTGATTATTCAACTTATGAAATACTACAATAAGGCGGAAGCTCAAATCTTACTGAAGTAACTAATAGAAAACCTCTAAAGTCTATTACATATTATTCCCAAAACCTGAAAGTCATCACATCAAGGACATCTACTCTCAGAATACCAAATCTAAGAGTATTAAAGACACCAAACTAGATAAACAGAACAGTCTATGCCCGAAATCAGACACCATGCCATGACTGAGAGAATCCAACACGAGCTAGAAGGAATAGCTCACCCTGAAATCTGATGTGCTGGAGACTGGCTAGAGCTGAGGGCGAGTCGAAGTCGATGGTACATTCGCTGCACTCCACAAAAGGAAAACGTAGAAAACACAAGAAGGGGTCAGTACAGGGCAACATGGACTGAGTAGATATCATCGGCCAACTCAAAATAGAAACTAATAAGCAATAAGTAACAGTATGAAATCAACTATGACACTTAGCAGGTGGCAAGCAACAAACAACATGAACAAGTGACAACAACACTAATGTAAGTACGTAATCAGTCAACAGTATCGAGAACACACATGAGGACTCATACCTCCACACCAGATTTTTTTGGAAATTGGGTTCTTTGAGATTGAGTACAGTAAGTTGTTTTAATATGTTTTCTCTTAATGTTACCGTGCCGGAACGTGACACCCGATCCAATAATATCGTGTCAAAACGTGACACCCGATCCCATAATACCGTGCCGGCTCGTGGCACCCGATTCAAATATATCGTGCCGGCTCGTGACACCCGGATCCAACAAAATAGTTAATTCATCATTATTTTCATCACTTTCCACTTCATTAACAATATTTCACCAAGCCTTCTTTATTCAAGGCATCACTTTAATAGAACAAGTTCAAGATTATGGATTTCACGGTTTTGGGATTTCAGATCAATCACAAACAACACATGAATTATCCAAACCACAATAACCAAATACATAGAAAATTTCACAATATCACTCAATGACTATCAATCACTATTAAGAGTCTCTCTATTACATAGAATAAACCATAACCTACCTCCACCGAAGAACCGAAGTCAAGCAAGCTAATCTCCCAATGCTTTTCCTCTCCTCAATGCTTCAGAACGTTCCAATCTATCAAGTATACAATATTCATAAGCAAATGAGTCCGTAGACATCCATATTACAAAGTAGTCTATCCTAGACTCAATAACTCATCCCAATCTATAGTCAATTTCCTAAAGTTCAAATCTAAGGATAAGTCCCAATACCTCCAATTATAATAACTTTAATGGTATTCAAATAATATAATACACCTAATATTTAATTACCTATCTCAATATATCAAAACTTAGTTTATAATACGATAACAAATAAATAATATTCAAGATTGAAGCCTCTGGTTACGAAACCAGTGGCAACAACCATAACCCAAATTTCATTGTATCATCAACCAATGATTGGCTATTCATTAGAAGATAATTGACCAGTTGCTTCACTATGTGCAATTGTAGTAATAACTCCTTAGGAACAAACCTATACAAATATAAAAGTAGGAAATATTTTCCATGTTACACCTTACGATATTTTGTCTTCTTTTAGTTCTTATCCATTCTGTGGTCCCTTTCCTTCATTGAAACAACAATCACATTCTAAGGATCAAACAGAATACTGGGATGTTCGCTTATAGTACAAACCTCGTGGGAACAGATGTAGACTAATATTAGAGCATCAATTCCCAAAATCCTAACCAAAACGTTGTATAACCACTTTCAATTCCTTATCTAACAATGAACTAACTAAATTTTAAGCATATCCGTATTCAATGTGTATAGTTAGTCAGTTCAATGTGTATAATTCTAGAAGCTTCCAATCGATGTACATATATACTTCATTGATGAAATGAAATCATTCAAGCTTTGCATTCTACAAATCATTTTTCTCTGTTTTCCTCTTTCCCTAATCATCACCAGAGCTTTCATTATTGATCTGTTTCAAGCTCACAGTGCTGGTAGTGTATAGTTTAACAAGTAAGAACTAATTAAGAAGAATTGAAGTAAAATCTCACCTGAAGCCGTCCTTTCAAATTTTCATTCACGACCCTGCCCTCTATTATTTTTTCCCCTTCTTCCACGGATTATTTAATACCCTAATTATTATATATGACTAATTATAAAAATGGTGAAAGTGGCCCACTACTAATTTTAATGCTATTTTCTTTAACTACCAACTAAATTAATTATTGAAATTACCCCATTAATTATATAATTATAGTTACGAATAGTCCAAAATACCAATTTAGAATCTATCGGAAGAGTCTTTTATGAAATAAAAAGCTCTAGCACTCAAAATGACCTAATGGGTCGTTACATGGGGTGTTGATGAGTCGGAGATTTTGAACTCATTTGAGGCTTTTTAGTTCTACAAATAGTTTCCTCAATGCATTTTTATGTTCAATTCTGATGCTAAAGTGTTGATTTGCAGCTATGAAATCTTAAGGACAAGGCAAGGACAAATGTGTGCAAAAAGAAGCCAAAAACAAAGAAAATGTAAAGCTGAAACTCGCCAAGAGCAATTGGCGATTCGCCAAGCTAGCCAGATCTCGTTAAAAGTGACTGAGACTTCTGCTAAAAAGATCAAAGAAGGTTGGCGAGAAGGTAAACTAAATGGCGACTCGCCAACTCAGTCAGCGAGGTACTCTGAGGTCACCAATATTTTCTAGAAGTTCTGCTAAAAATGGACAACAACTTGGCTAGCATAGGTGATAATCGACGACTCACCGATCAAGAAAGGCAATGCCCATCAGGCTCGCCAACTATTTGACAACACTTGAAGCTTTGAAAAAAAGAATGACAGGTGAGAAGAAATGGTAGTCAGTGACTCGCCGAGTAAGTCAGCGAGCCCGACTAACATCATCGAGTTAACCCTGAAGTACAATTTCTACTCTTTTAAAAAAGTATAAATATCTTTAAGAGAGAGAAAAATCATCTTTCATTCTCTGAAATTAGAGTACACAAGAACCTTCTAAGGATTTTGAATTTTCGCAATTGATTTTGGTAGTTTTTGCTTTGGGCATTTTGGAATTCGAAGTTTGAATCAACCCATTTCAATGGAGAACAACCTTTTTGGAATATCTTCTTTTAATTTTCATATGTGTGGCTAAAACCCCTACAATTGAATTTCGATATTGATTAGAGTACTGGGCATTGTGGATTGCTCTAATTTACATTAATTCCAATAGATTCAAACTTAATACCATTTCTGAAATTTATAGTTTGGGGTTGCAAACCCAAACTTAGCTTAGAACTTCATGTTTTTTACTTGGGAAAGATTGCATGGAGTGGGTAATTGTGATTGATAATTGCATATTGACTTTAATCACTAAGTTTGCTTGGTAAATGGATTTAGATTTTATTGTCAAATGCTAGAGTTGCTTGTGAAAGAAATCTATATTAAGGTTGTAGGTTGGTTTGCATAGTTTTGCAATAGAGGCTTGGTAAAGCTCTTGTGAATAAACAACTCGTGATTGGGTAATACATTTTGTATCTTAGATTGATCTAGCCTATCCATTAGGAGTTATTGCTATTGAGCAAACACATTTACCCATACTCGAAATCGATACCCAATTCACTCTCATACTTGCTAAATCATTCTTGTTTACTTGATCTCGGTGGTTAATTGTTACCAAAACTCTCTCAAATTCATAATTTGAAAATTCTAAGATTTAGTTTATGATAAACATTGATTTTATGAATCTACAAGAAATTAGCTCATGATTTAACTTCTTTATTGAGTTCTAACATATATTGCTCCATGTACGATTCGACTCCAACCTTCTTTGGGTTTTTTTATGATCGACGATCGCTTGTACACTGATTCGTAAGTTATACAATTGAGCCTTATCAAAATGACGCTCAATTGTGTACAAGGTTGCAATAATCTCTATACAAAAGTCAAAACAACTATCAAACTTCAGTCAACCAATAAGCAAGGTCAATATGACCAATAGTGTGGCTATACAACTAAATACACCAGTCTCCAAGCCTCTATGAATATAATACGTGGCTGGGACAAGGACCCCGATCCATCCAAAATTTATAAGCAGCAAAACAAGCAAACCTATAAGAATCTGGCGACCCCTAGAAGAAAAGAAGTCAACCAATTCATTGAAAGCTCGACTGTGCTAACTTGAGGGTCTGTATGGTCATTACTTAGGACCTACATACATGAATGGAGTGCCATCATGCAAGGGAGGTTGGTACAAAATAATATACAGAGCATGTAAAAGAATCTGAAAGTTGAAACTATAGTATAAGGACTAAATGAAAAGGGCAAGAGTAAAACAAATATATAACACCTTACCTAACTTCAATAAAACAATAAATAAACCTACAACAAGTAGATACTTGACTTGGGCCCCATAAGCCCGACAGGTACAAACAACAAACAATCACCATAAGTCCTGTAAAGAATAAATAATCACTAAATACCCCTACTTGTCCCCTTACCTGACCTAGTGATCATCTGAACTGAACTCTGTAAATTTGTAGGTGCTATGACTCAATACAACTCCTAGGCTTTGTGGTACAATATAATGTTGCCCCGTAGGTACAATGTTCTTAGTCCATAGGCACGGTCTACCTGACCGTAGGCATGGTCTATTCGGCCCATAGGCATGGTCTGCCTGGCGCATAAGCTCGGTATATCAATCAACCTGTAGGCTCCAAAACCCTACCATATTAGTGTCTATTGAGTACAGAACAAGCTCACAGGTAGCAAGTAGAAGGTAAAATATCACAACACTAGTAAGTAATCACATGCTACCTATACACAATCATAACATGCTTTATAGGCCGGTGTGTCTCCAAGGTTGGGCCCAAAATATCACACCTCTTCTTTGTTAATGACCTCACCCTCTTCTCCAATGCAAATACCGAAAGTTGCCACTCCATAATGACAATTTTGGATACTTTCTGTAGCCAATTAGGAAAAAAAATAAACATGAACAAGTTGAAGGTCATCTTCTCCCAAAATAATTCCAACACCAACTTATGGCAATGCTCTACCATTCTGAAAATGCCTACTAGCCTCTCCTTTGGAAAATACATGGGTTTTCCAATATTCCATTCAAAACCTAGAAACAAGGGTTTTCAATTCATCATTGATAATATGAAAATCAAACTCAATGGCTAGAAAATAAGGTTCCTAAAAATGATAGGAAGAACTATACTGGCAAAATTCTCCCTCAGTAGCATCCCCTCCCACGTCATGCAGTACATTCAACTATTAGTTAAGATCAATGATACCATCAATAGAATTGTAAGGAACTTCATTTGGGGACAACAATTGAAAATAAGAAAATTCACTTGGTGGGTTAGAAAACCATTACTCAAGGGAAGATAGAAGGATGAGTAGGAGTACAAAAGAGCGAAGTCAGAAACAAATCTCTCCACACCTCCTTAGCATGGAGAGCTTTCAAAAATCCCAAAACCCTTTGGGCAAGGATCCTCTACTTCAAATACTGTCACAAGAGATGTTTTAACAAAAATAGTAGAGTGACCTCAAGAACTTGAAAATGCATCATGCAAGGCTGGAAGACATGCACTAAAGAATCAAAATGGAATGCTAATAAAGGCAACAAATTAGATTCTTGGAGGATAACTAGATCACAAATTTAGGGACAATCAGAAGCCTCGTCCAAGGGCCTCTGAATAAAAATGAAGATATGTTGACCCTAGAATCCATGCTTGATAAGGAGAAATGGAATCTAAAAACTCTATCAATTCAGTTCTTTGAAAACATCATCAACGTCATAAATGACAATCCCCCCCCCCCCCCCCCGGTTGAAAGAGTGGATGAACTCATATGGGGATTTACTAGTAATGGCCACTCCTCAATCAAAAATGCATATTCTCTCATCAATAAGGGGAAAATAGAGACAAAAGTGAACAATCCGAATAAGTTTGGGTGGATTTGAAAACAAAAGATACACAACAAACTCAAACCCTTAATGTGGCTCCTCCAACATAATAGGCTGCCAACCAACCACTACCTCCACAACATAGGAATCAACCTTGATCCTAAATGTCACTTCTATGATGAACAGAGGGAAGACATCACACACATTTTCTTCTAATGCCCAAAAGCCAAAACCTTTTGGAAAAACCTGTCCTTTCAAAGCAATCCCATGATTGAGATAAACCTATCTCCCATGAATGCTACCAATTGGATATCAGTTTGGAATTCAATAAAGTAGAAGCAATTCAACATTTGGATCCCATGGAAGATTACAATTCCTTCAGTATGTGGCAATTGTGGCTGGGAAGAAATGACAATGTCCTTAACAAAAATAAGTACATTGTAAATACTAACCATCTTATAGCCAGCACTACTGAATATTATCTCATGATCAATGCGTCATCCGCAAAAGTCATAGAGAATGTCCAAATCAAATGGAACCCCCCAACACAAGGCACCTACCAACTTAACACAGATGGATCTGCAAATCCTAAACTAGGCATAGAGAGAATTGGAGGAGTGATAAGGGATCATAACGGAAAATGGATATGTGGCTTCAACAAAAAGCAGGCCTACACAGACGCAATTGATCAGGCATAACTTCTAGCCATTCTACAAGGCCTAAAATTAGCCAAGTCAAGAAACTTAAGACCTCTAGAGCTAAATACTGACTCTACGAGTGCAATTTCCATGATTACGAAAGGTCAGCTCCCTCATGCTAATATAATTTTCGAATGCATGCAGGTCCTTGATTCAGCAGTTGGGAATCACAACGCCACAACACATATTCAGGGAACAAAACAAAATAGTGGATGCGCTGACGAAGGAAGGAGCTAGGCAAGCAAATATGGACGACACTACTATTTTTTAAGTTCCCTATGTGTACCTTAGGAATGTTACATGCAAACATCGCAGGAACTCGATTTGTTCGAACAATATCATGCCGTAATGGCGATACTAATGGTCATACCACCGCCACTTTTTTATCGGTGGGCAATGCCCCTCTTAACCCTATAATGAATCCTTCACTTGGCTTATTAAATCCTTATTTAACCAAAAAAACAAAGATAGAATATGGCAGTGACCATTTGCTTAGACTTTCAAACGCATTGGTTAGCGGGAAATCAGAATAGGCGCTACTCTGTATCGTACAAAGCATCAATGGAGGCCGGAGTAGAGAAGAAAACGGCCATGTCCCGGAAAAGTAAGAAGAGACCTCGGCGTAACAGAGAAATACCTCGAAAAGAAGTTCCATTAAGCGATGATATAGAGGACATCAGTTTCTCTAAAGATGAAACCCTACAGATTAGGGCTTCACTATTGGAATGGTACGATAATAATCAAAGAGACCTTCCTTGGAGAAGAATCAGTAGTGGTTTCGATGAGAGAGATAAAAGGGGTTATGCTGTGTGGGTTTCTGAAGTAATGCTTCAGCAAACTAGGGTTTCAACTGTCATTGATTATTTCAAACGCTGGATGAACAAATGGCCTACTCTTCATCATCTCGCTCAAGCTTCTCTTGAGGTTGGTTATACTTACCTCCATGCTTACTTGGTTCATTTTCTTTATTGGAATTCAGAGCCTTGTACTACCTTGCAGGAGGTGAATGAAATGTGGGCCGGTTTGGGGTATTATAGACGAGTGCGCTTCTTATTACAGGTGAGCTACCTTCCCACTTGAACAGAGGGAGACATTCTACATTGTGAAAACTTTTCTTCTTCTTTTGTTTTGTTATTTTCATAGAATATAAAATGACAGCACCTGAGATGGTTTCTTCGTATTGTTGCAAAGTATCGGTAAAATCGCATAGAGAGAAGTTGTTTCAAAATCTATAAATTCCTGAAACTAAACCCACATTGGTACCTCAGCAACCAAGGGTTCGATTCCTGTGGTTACCTTATATAAAAAAAAATAAAACTGAAACTAATACATACTTGACTAAGAACAGAAAGCAATAGAAGTAATGGATCAATTAGGTAATACCAACTAGTTGGGTTGTGGGATGTAAACTCAATTGTTGCCATCATTACACTTAAATTCGGTTGGATGTTTGCTAGAAGGTTTCTTAGTTTGGTCAGGGACTTGTATGTACTACAGTACTAGTAAGGATAAGTGCGAGATTTAGAGAACCCTAATGCATTGAGAAGATGAATTATTTTAGTATTGGACTGAAGTGAGCACAACTAGAGCCAGAATGGATACAAAGGATTTATATAGCTGATATCAACTAGTTTGGGATTGAGGTATAGTTGGTTGATATAGCTGTGCAATCAAAGAGCAGTGCCACTTAGAATTAGACATGTTATAGGAGCAGCATAATCTTTATTAACTGGATGGAGCATATTCCTACAGAATACCTCAGCATTTATCCATCAATGTAGTTCTTTCAGTTGCCAAGTGACAATTGATTAGCTAAAGGTGGAGAGTCCAAATTCTGTTTGATTATTTTTTTGCAGACTAAGAGATGAAAATATAAAATTGTGTGTAGAGGAAACTACAATTTTTAATCGGCTTAAAAATTACTGCATTGCAAATCAGCATTCTTAGCTCTACTGAAGTGTTCATTGTCGTGTTTGCTTAATAGAGATATTTGTGTTTTTGCAGGGTGCAAAAGAGGTGGTTGAAGAAGGAGGTAGTTTTCCAGAGACAGTTTCAGAACTTCGCAAGATCAAAGGAATTGGTGAATACACTGCTGGTGCTATTGCCTCAATTGCCTTCAAAAAGGTTGATAGGTTCTGCAAACTTTTGTCTCACTAATACACTCTTCCTCTTCTCACATATTCTAAGTTATTACTGTAGGCAGTGCCTGTTGTTGATGGGAATGTGGTCAGGGTTATTTCTAGGCTGAAGGCCATATCAGAGAATCCAAAAGACGCTGCTACAGTTAAGAACTTCTGGTGAGTTTTTGTGATGTATAAAGCAGTTTTGTTGCTTTCTTGCTGTGGAGGTTAGTAAGCAACTTTTAAGAACAATACACTACAGAGAGTTGCATCATATTTCTTTCTCTACTTATCTTTTCTCTGTTTCATATCAAATGTAAATTATATCTTGCTTAAGACGTGATCATGCCAGATACTAGTAATCACTCAATTTCAGATATTACTTTATTTCTTAATGAGTTTTCCATCCTGTGTCGTGATATATTTTCTTTTGAATTAGGAAACTTGCAGGGCAATTAGTTGATCCTTGTAGGCCTGGAGATTTCAACCAAGCTCTTATGGAACTTGGAGCTACGATGTGCTCTCTTTCGAATCCAGGTTGTGCTGCGTGCCCCATCTCTGCTCAATGTCATGCTTTATCACTTTCAAGGCAGAACGAGTCAGTTCATGTTACAGATTACCCAACAAAAGTTGTGAAGGCCAAACAAAGGCATGAGTTTTCTGCTGTTAGTGTTGTAGAGATACTGGATTGCCAGGAAATGATGGGACCTCAATCCAGCAGCAAATTTATTCTTGTAAAAAGACCAAATGAGGGTCTACTTGCCGGCCTCTGGGAGTTTCCATCAGTTCTCTTGGAGAAGGAAGCAGACTTGGCCTCGAGAAGAAAAGCAATTGATAACTTTTTACAGTCATCATTCAATCTAGATCTTAAAGAGTCTACTAGAATTGTTTCACGAGAAGATATTGGAGAATGTGTCCACATCTTCAGTCATATACGCCTCAAGATGTACATAGAGTTATTGGTCTTACATCCAAAAGGTTCATTCTATGTGTTGACTTACTACCTCATGGTAACTTATTAAAATGTTTAGAGTGTAGCACCTTTTTTTATATACTTAATTGCATGTGCTTTCTGTTGACATGTAGGAGATAGAAGCATCGACTACAAAAAACTGGACAAAGAGAGTATTACATGGAAGTATGTCGATGGCAAAAACCTTGGTAGCATGGGATTAACATCTGGAGTAAGAAAGGTACCGCTGAAAATCAATGGATACTAGGATTTACCGGCCTTCTCAGTGTAGTTGAATGTTATAGTGAAGTAATGTGATGGCTCGTATAAGTTAGTTGTAAATAAGGAAAGAAGAACTTCTCTGAAACAGCAAACTTCTTGCTGACTGCTGCACAATGACTTGACAATTCACATCTTGAATTGAATATTTTTCCTTAATTTATAATGCACTTATCAAGAGCTTTGTCTGTGGATCATGTAAATATATCTCCAAGTAGTCATTATAAAATGATTGATATATGAGGTTATCTTGTCACTTCGTGCTTAGCTCATGTATGACTGTTTTCTGGCTATTCAATTTTTAACATTGTGCAACATAGTAAGCATAAAAAATAACATTACTACTGTGTTGGGATGTTCAACATTACTTTCTCCTATTACCAACTAATGCTTGTATTCAAACACTTAGTTCAATGGTCAACGTTGCAACATTAATCCTTGATGAGTAACCTGACTTTCCTGCTGCTTTCGTATTGGTTGAACATCTGACTGGGAATGGTGAATCAAAGATGACCAACAGTTTTCTTCTAATGCAGGTTTATATCATGGTACAGAAACACAAGCAAACTGAACAGGCTACCATCCCGGAAAGGAGGAGGAAGAGAGCAGTAAGAAGATAGAGATGGTACTGGCTGAGTGGCTGTACCAAGAATAGCTTAACTTGACCACTCAGGTACTCTTTCTCCAAATTCTGACATCCTCTTGTAGGAGATTCCTCCCTGATCTAAGATTATGTATAAGGTCTCTTTATTTTCTGATTGGTTTTTATTCATTTAGACTATTATTGAACCTCCTGGTAATGTGTGTTGTTGTTTCATAAACATCCACCCCTTTTCTCCTTTCTGCATTTCCAGGGAAGCGAACGCATTGATGGGTCAGACTTGATAACATACAGTGTTTGTGTTTTTAAGAATAGAATTGCTTCTGCTATAGTACCCACATTAAGACGTTAAGAGAATACATGTTCATAATTCATAGGTACAATAAAATGATGTTATTTGGTTTCAGGAATGTTGAAGTAACTGGAAATTTAGGCATGAGGACATTATTGTGCATGTGTTTGACAATTGATGTATAACAGAACATACAGATGCTAAATTATTGTATCTTACTGACATGTGTTTACCAGTAGCAGCGATTTCAGGAATGTAATGGTTGTAAAATAGATTTTTGGAGCTTAACCTCTTTTGTTCCTTTTCCCCATTTTGGTTGGTTGTCTTCTTTCAGACATTTGGTTTTTGATTGACCAAGTTACAGCTTTTTCAATGAGAGTGTTATATCTCCTGCACCTCTTATTATTTATTTGGGTAAAAGGACTCTATTTAATTCCTAATACAAACACAATTCCAACAGTGATTGAAGTAAATGAGGAGATCATCTTTTTTGACCGTGGGTTTTCAGGAATTTCAAGTTTAACGAGTATCCAAAGAGCACTTAGGTCAATAACTAGCTTAACTGGAAAATTTTCATTTACATGCCACTCAAAATTAGGCAAAACCCTAAAACTGAATCAAATAAATCAAGTCAAAGCGATTTAGGTTTGGTATAGTTTAATTGATTTGGTAATCTAACACAAATTGGACCAAACCAACAAATATAAACATACTATAGTATTACTTTTACTACTTATTAGAAAGTCTACAAGCAGACATGCCTTCTTCAATATGCTTACTCGTATGACAAGGGTATTTTTGGCATTTTACGTTTTGTTCTTCAAACAATTTGTATTTTGCTTCTTTATACTTATACCTTTTCCCTTGTTAGACAAAAAACTCTGCCAACATTAACATAATAACCCATATGTCCTTGGAAGATTTATACTTTTAGGAGTTGTTTGGTTTGAATACAAGTTATGATGAGATTAGTTATGATGAGAGAAATTGCTGAGATTATTTCTTATTGAGTGTTTGGTTAGTATTCAAAATAACATGCATTGCATAAATTTTAAGAAAAAATATTTGTTTGCAAAAATACCCATCGTGAATGTGAAAAGTGATGTATAATAAGGGTTTAAAGGACTATCTTTGTCATTTACCTATTTTATCCCGGGATAAGTTAATCCGGGATTACTATACCACCCAAGGGGAGGGATAACTTATACCGCTATTAATTATTAATCCCGAACTTACCAACCAAACAACAAATTAAGTGACACTAATTTTGATCTCACGACTATTTGGTGTTATTCTATACACCAAACGATCCCTCAGTTTGAAGCTTGTGGGCCAACTTGCTTTATAATGCCGGCTGAGAGGCGTCATTTAATACTTACTAATAACTTGTACTATATTTCCTAAAAAATTAGCACAAGTTTTTAGGTACATTTATCCCATTCAGTTATTAATAATATTTGATATTTTGTTTCAAATTAATTGTCTTATTTTCTTATTTACTTTGTTATATATTTAAAAATTATATAAGAAATGTTATTTAAAAAATTACGTAAAAAGTACTAAATCATAATAATTAATAATTTAAAATGTTTAAAAATCATATAAACATTTGATTGACTTTGCATTTCATTGTGCCGCATAAATTGAGATCGAGAGAGTAACATATATTATTTGAAAATGACATAAAAAGTACTATAAGTTATACAATAATTAACAATTTAAAATATTTTTAAAAAATATCTAAAACTCAACAAATTTCATCAATGTCACATAAATTGAAAATAAAGAGTAACATATGTTGAGTCTGTGCTGGCACGGGCTACGAAGTCTGGTATATATATATATATATATATATATATAACATACTAGTTACCCGTGAAAAATGAGTAGGAGGTCTCCATCAAGTATTGAAATTAAAAAAAGGTGACAACTTTTGACTAGACAAGGTCAAAACTTCTACTAATTAGGGATTAAATTAAGTAGGGGCTAAAATGTATATTTTAGAACTTCTAAGACTTTAGTAAAATACAAAAATAACCCACCCTCCCCCATCTCCCTAACAAACGGTTCAAATTGGTTTTTCAAAATTTCTCTCTGCCCTTGCCCTTTCATGTACATCATCTTCTTCTTCTTTATTTTCTTTTCGTCTCTGGTATTCTCCATTGTCGTCGTCCTCTTCTTCGTCGGAGTCATCTTGCTCCTCTCACTATTAGAGTTTCAACACTACTTAAGGTAAAATTCTTTTTCTTTCTCTCATAGTTAAGGTTTTACTTTTCTTGTGAAAATGATGATTCAGGTTAAAAAAGATGGAAAAGTAAATAGATTTTACAAATTTTGTTGTTGAATGCCATAATAAATATGTTCTTGGATTGTTTTTGTTGTGGCTGGAATTTTCGTTATGAATATTGACATTGACCTGTTCGACGAAATAAAATCTGGGATGTGATCAAGTGAACAGAGAGAATTGTGAACATATTGACATGTAATTTAGTTTGACAGATGAAAAGATGAGATAAAGTGAATGTTACCATACCTTATAATGTGCTTTATAGTGTGCTATATCTGATTCTCCGAAATAATTGTTGAACTTGAAAATATATATTTTAGCTCATACATGTTTGATGAATGATTTCAATTGATGAAATTTACTTTAGCTTCTACATTGATACAATTTGACAAGATTCAACATTTTGTAAGTTTGTGACAGTCTGAGGCCAAGTCATTTTCTTCAATTTTCTTTTGAATGGTGGTCACTTTTTCTTTTCACAAGGCAACTTAAATTTGAGTTGATAAAGTTCACAATGATCACATCATATTAAATGGTGAAGAAAAAATGGTAAGAAGTTGTAGATATATTATTTGGTGAAATCCAATGCTGCATGTTTATATGAAAGATTGAAAAATGTGCATATACTGTAACAACTTCAGAATTTGCTCTGAATAGATGAAGCAGTTGCTGAAATTGTTATAGCAAGTCTGCTTAATTGCTAAATTTGTTGTAGCAGTTGCTTCATCAACTTCAACAGTTAATTCATTTTCCTCTTTATTTAAAATGATTGATTAAATTAATAAATTGTTTATATTTTGTCTCAGGTGTGTAGATTAAATGGATTAACATAAAAAAATAATACTAGATATGATGTTCCTACTAAAACTTACAAAAGAAAGAAAAATAGTACACAAAGAGAGGTGGAAGAACAACAAAAAAATGACATTGATGATACACAATTGAGTAATCTTGATGAGCATATCATTGCTGATAGTGAAGTAGCAGCAAGTCCTATGCAAGTGGATGAGGGTTTGGAGCAGTCTAGAGAAGAAGAAGATGAATTTGAAAAAAAATGATTCTTCCAAAGATGTACACGATTCTGATGTTGTTGATAATTCAAAAAAATTGAACATAATGGTGAGGCTTCAGAAGATGAGGATAGACAAAATGAAGTTAGATAAAAAGGCATCATGATAGATTGATACCGGAGACTCCACCAGCCAGCTCTTCTGCCTACAGTCCATCAGTTGCTAGTCCTTCAGTTGTCAGTCTAACTATTGCCAGTCCTTCAATTGCAAGTCTTTCAACTATTGATCCTTTTGTTAAGCCTATCAGTTATTTAACTTATGGCTTTGAGACACTTATGGATACCAATCCAAATATGATAGGTGAGGTTGTGATAAGATCAGAATTGAAAATATCGTTTAGAGATTTTAGAGAAATATTGAAGAAACAAGATTTGGAAGAATTCTTTAGGTCTACGGTGTTTGGAAAATATCTAGACCTAGATGAAAGTATAAATGCTCGATTTCAAATGAAGTTGGTATTTCAACTTATTCGACGTTGGATTAAAAGTGAGAGAACGGATGAGTTTTGGATAAATTATTGCGGCATGTCTGTTTGTTTTGGCATGAAAGAGTTCGCCATTGTAACTGGTTTGAACTATCATTTACCTGATCTTTATGTCTCCAAGTCAACCAAGGTAGATAAGAGAAACAAAAAAATCATTAAAGTTATGAAAAAGAAGCATTGCAAATGGAAGGAGTTGTTTGAGTTTTTGAAGTCTAAGAAAGTTAAAAAAGTGTGAAAAAGTCATTGTGGTTGATTGTTTTTGTACACTGTATTCTATATGGTAAAGATCTGGGGACAAATACTCCTGATTTTTGTCTTAAACTCTCAACTGATCGAGAAGTATTTTGTGCCTATCCATGGGGTCGAGAAAGCTATACTTTCACACTAAAGTATCTAAGGAAGGCTGCGAGTTCAACTACTAAGATAAACAACCTTTGTGGCTTTCCGTGGGCTTTTATGGTAAATTTCCTAAATGTCGTAGCCTCCCAATTATAGATGTGGCGCTTCACACCGTTAAGAAGGACTCTACTAGACACGACTTCATAGACACCCTAGGACACTTGAACTCTGTGCTCTGATACCAAGGTTGCCATGCCCCGAGCCTATACCTTGGATGTGGCCAACACTCGAAGACCATTGTTGGCCCCAAGAGAATCCTTGGTCTGGCTAACTATGACTCACATGACTGTATAAGATACGCGGAAGCTTAAATAGATGAGCAATTAAACATTTAAAGAAAAGTTTTAAGACATTGTCTTGAAATACTTAACATAATCCATAAGTTAAATAAACATTTTGAGGAAACAATTGAAAACATCTAACTTTGTTTGTCTATGAAGTCTCTAACTGTTCAAGAAAGATATCGGGACAAGACCCACGACACCTCAAATGCTACTAAAACTGAATATGAAAATAAACGTGAAATCCTCCGGAAAGCAAGGAGGCTCACCAAAGCTAATGAAGAGCCAAATGATCTCAACGAAACGCCTTTTGATGATTTTGAACACTTATATCTATATCGTAAAAGATGCAGGTCAAATGACATCAGTACATTGAATTCACGAGTATGTAATAAGGCTGAATAGAACAATAACTGAACTAAAGGGCTAAAAGCAACTCAAGTAAATCAACACATGAATATGAAGTGAAAACCCTTAAAGCTTTACAATAAGACATGCAATAAAAGCAATATGAAAATAATATACTTTACTTTTGGGGAGTTTCTTTAATCGACAACTGTTACTATGAGCCTAGCAATGATACAACATAAGGGCCATCCTATACCTTGCCGGGGTATAAGATGATACTTTAACTATGGATCCATCTAATAGGCCTTCTCAGAGGCAGTGAGGAGTCGCACGAAGAATCAGTGCTATCCATTCCTACGCTGGCTACGTAGTTTTATGGGACTTTTAAGTTATAATAGACTCTAACCCAACTCGGTGCTTGATACTACTCCCAAAATAATCAATATCAATTATGCTCAACTCATCCTTTACAAAGAAAGAGACTATTACTTTAATGAAGTACTTTTCAAAAACATCAATCATACTTGCATTTAAAACGTATACTTATGGACTTATCTTTCAAGTCCAAGATTGATATATATAAAAACTGAAAGACTCTTATACTTTTCTGAAAATAATGCTCTCTTTCAATGTAAAAATGTTATATTCGGAACCCTTTAAGTTCCCTTAAACCCTTTTTCAAATAGTGCTTTTAAACTTTTCTCTTAAATTCACTTTGGTTTTGAATGTGCACTAAGACATGTGGTTAGTATATGCGGGAATTTTCAAAGGTAAATGGAGCCTATAGGAGGTAATATAGAGAAGGGAGACGTGGCCACAACTTAAAGGAACATGCTAGGATGAAACAAAGAAGAAATCGACCCAGCGACCCCTGGCGCACTACTGACGCGAGGCGCCAGGCCCCAAACTTCAGAAGCAGGCTTGGGGCGCACTGCTGGCGTGGGGGGCCAGGCCCCAAATTGATGAACCTCAGCCCTGGCGCCTTCCTGGTGCGCTGCCCCAGGCCCTGCCCGACATCCCTGACAAATTCAAGTTCAATTACGACCCCAAATTAGTTTAGAATTGGAAAGTTTCTTCTAAACTCTACTTATCTTTCAACCCAAAATCAATATAGGAGAAACTTTCATGCGATTTCCTTTGTAGACGTAACTTTACTAAATGAATAGGGTTCACGGGATACTATGCATGAACAACATTACAAGATTCACATGCCAATATAGGAATCTAAATCTTAACTGTTAAAGAACTGGATTCAAATATCAAGAACTATGAATGGATCCTTTAGATGTGACGATTTCCGACTGAATTGTGATGTAGGGCGTGAGGGAGAACTAGTCCAACACTATGAATGACCTTACATACCCGGAAAGAACAAAGTTCTTAGCAAAATCGATGAAATTTGAAGAATGTTAGAAAACCCTAGCCTTTTCTCCTCTTGAATCCTTGCTCTAAGTCTCTGAAGCGTTACAGAACGTGTAATAATGTTTTAACACTGCTTAGACCCTTAGTTAGGTGAAAAAGGGTCATGGTTTAGGCTTAGAAGGGGTGGGTAAAGACCAAACAACCCCTTTTAAAAACTGTCAAGGTGCCTTAAGAGGGAGGTTCACTAAAACAGGCATATCTTTTTACTCCAAACTCGAAATAAAGCAAATTCGGTGGCGTTGGAAAGAGGATTCAATGACCTTTAATTTGATAGATCATGGGCCACCTATTCATTATGAGCTGAGAGATATGATCATTTGAAGTTGACCCAAAACTTAAAACTGATGGGTAACTTGTACGGATCCCTCTTTAGCCCTTATCGAAGTCTGAGGTGTTACAGTAGAAGCTAAAGTGAATTTCATCACTTGAAACCATTCATCAAACATGTATGAGCTAAAATATACATTTTCAAGTTCAACAATTATTTTAGAGAATCAGATATAGCACACTATAGGGTATGGTAAAATTCACTTTATCTTGTTTTTTCATCTGTCAAACTAAATTACATGTCAATATGTTCACAATTTTCTATGCTCACTCGACCACATTGAAGATTTTGTTTCGTAAACAGGTCAATGCCAATATTCATAACAAAAATTTCAGCCACAACAAAAACAACCCAAGAACTATTTATTAGGACATTCAACAACAAAAATTTTAAAATCTATTTACTTTTTCATCTTTTTTAACATGAATCATCATTTTCACAAGAAAAGTAAAATCTTAACTATGAGAGAAAGAAAATAATTTTACCTTAAAAAGTGTTGAAACCCTAATAGTGAGAGGAGTAAGATGACTCCGACGAAGAAGAAGACGACGACAATGGAGAATACCATAGAAGAAAAGAAAATAAAGAAGAAGAAGATGAACATGAAAGGGAAAGGGAAAGGGCAAAGGAAAATTTTGAAAAACCAATTTGAACCGTTTGTTAGGGAGATAGGGGAGGGTGGGTTATTTTTGTATTTTATTAAAGTCTTAGAAGTTCTAAAAAATACATTTTACCCCCTACTTAATTTAATTCCTAATTAGTAGAAGTTTTGACCTTGGCTAGTCAAAGTTGTTACATTTTTTTTTAATTTCAAGACTTGATGGACACCTCCTACTCATTTTTCACAAGAAAGAGAGGTAGGCTCTTCTTCCACAATTAGAAAATTAGGATTTTATTTTAAAGGTTGAAAGATAAATAAAAAAACTTGAGGATTTATTTTAAAATGGTCAAATATCGTTAAATCCTAATCATAAACTTGTCACCGACACTAAATTCTTACTACTTGAGTCACTTTTTTAATATTTTAAAACTTTTTTATCACCCTTATAAATTGATTCTCCCTAGTTACCCAGTAACATTAACTTTATATCTATAATATATTTAAGTCATAAGTACAATTTACACTTAGTTATAAAATGTAATAATACTTCATCAATAACAACAAAAAAAGTAGAAAAATAATTAATTATGCTCCAATTTTCTCCATTTAAGGCGATAATTTATTTGAAGTATTGTTCACTTTATTTGAATTTATGAAGTTGAAGATGTGTTTGTTTATATTTTTTACAATATGTGAAATAATATTCATATTTCAATGTACTATTAATTTAAAAGTGAGTTAAAAAATAAGCTATAAGTTATTTTCTAAATTTGAAACACAACTTCAAATTAAATTTGAAATTTATATGGGCTAAATAATGATTTTCAAACAAAGTAAAATTTGTTCTAAAAAATGTGAATCGTAATTTTTATAGCCAAATGGGTAGCTTAGAAGTGAAAGAAAACGAGCGATTGCACAAATAAATTTTTGTATTTTTCATGTCGAATAAAAAGAACATGCAGTTGCTACAACAAATTTTCCTTGTCCTTTGAATTCTTAAGTAATACAAATCTTACCTTTGAAAAATAGTAGAAAGTTGTCAATACTCCCTCCGTTTACTTGTATTTGTCCACTATATTAAAAATATATTTTTCACTTTTAGCATAACAAGAAGAATTTTTTTTTCATGTTTCACCTCCAATATTAATTACTTTATCCTGCAAATCATTTTTCAAGACCTAAGATTATATATGAATTACTAATACTATAAATATTATGGTAAAATACTCATATTAATCATTATTGATATAAATGGCTTGCAAAATATAAAGTAAAAAAAAAAAAAAAAACCGAAAAAGTACAAAATCTTTACAGCAACAGATGCAAGATCATTAAAAATGGTAATGATACACTAACAGGGTATGAAGAAGTTAGTGGGCAGAAAATCAAAAGAAATAAGAGTGCCACATATCTACACCATCAGACAACACAAGTCATCACTGATCTGGTATGAAATGTGACAACAATTCCAAAAAAGGATTTTCCTTTTACTTACCTTGGAGTTCCTATCTTTTATGGAAGAAGGAAACATGTACACTACAAGGAGATAATTGATAAAGTTCAGAATAGACTAAGCTCGTGGACCGGAAAACTTTTATCAGTGGGAGGGAGAACTACTCTGGTAAAACATGTATTACAAAGCATGCCTATACACCTGCTGTCAGCAAGTGACCCTCCTGCTAGAGTACTAGCAAAAGTGCATAGATTATTTGCCAAATTTTTCTGGAGTAATTCTGTGGGAAACTCCAGTAAACACTGGGCTACATGGATCACTTTATTCCATCCACAAATAAAATGAGGAATGGGTTTTCGATGTTTGCAAGATATATCAAAGGCATTATTTACAAAGTTATGGTGAAACATGAGAATCAAACAATCTCTATGGAGGAGCTATATGAGTAACAAGTATTTGAAGATGCATCATGCAGTAATAGTTCAAAGTAAGGCAGGGACATATGTGTGGAGAAAGATGTTGAAATGTAGAGATAAGGTGGAGCAAGAAATATGGTGGCAATTGAAATAAGAAAAATCTTATTTTTGGTTGGATAATTGGACGGGGCTTAGGGCTTTAAAATTTATCACACCAACATATTTTCAATGTGACCCAACTATAATTCTAGTCAAGGAAACAATAGATGAGGGTGGCTGGAATGAAAATATGCTACAAGAATTGCTGCCAGAGGAGCTAGTAGAACATATTATGAAGAACATAACTCCACCAACAGATACTAATGCTACCGACAAACCATATTGGAAGATGGAAGCAAGGGGCATGTTTACTGTGGGATCTCCCTTCCAACTACTTGTTGACATCCTCTAAAGGCGCAATGTCGCCGAACTCAAAAACTAGTCAATTTTAAAGAATAAAACAATTTTAAGGAGTTTAAAAAGAGAGTCGCCACCTAATTTTAGGAAATCTAGGAAACCAATTAATTAATTAATAAAAAATATCTACGAAATCAATAGATTTTAGGTAAGGGTTCAAGTTATTCCGAAGGGAAGGTATTAGGCATCCTTCGAAATCCACAACTGTGGATCCCGACTGAATTCATTTTTTCAAATTGAGGAGGAGAAATATAATGTACAAGTATAATAAGCATGAAATATATACAAATAATAAAGTAAAACAATAAAATAAGAAACGACCTAAGTTTGCCTAATGTCAATAATATACACAATAATGAATAAAAAATATCATTCCAACTCCATTCGAATAGCTTCTCCGGAAAGCAACTCCGCGTACCTGTAAAGACAATTAGTAAAAGTGTTAGTAATAAATAAATATGAAATAAAATAAATGAATCAAATAATAACTTAAAAATAAAAATCCGTCTTATGAACATGAGAGGCCTTGGAAATCAACGTTCTTCATCAGCCAATTTTAACATATAATTTATATAAACTTAAACTAAATTTCCGTCTGTTACAATGGGGAGACCTCAAAAATCGACAGAGAAATTTTTTTCACTGGCCAATTTAATTGAAACTTTAAAACAAAATTTGCCAACCAATGTATCCAAGATAATGAAAATAACAATATAACCACATTACTAAACAATGCCAAAGGCATAACAAAATCAGTCTAAAACTAACACCAAAAATGTAATACTAATATAATAACACATTCTTTTAAGTAAAAGTAAGCATTATTCCAAAATAATTGAAAAATAATTAATAAACAACTAATCAATGGCAACCATAAAACTCATTTACATTTAGCTTAACATCTGTAAACCTAAACAAAAATACAATGAAGATTAATAAATTCCCAAATCATCATCGAAAACATGTAAACTAATTAAGAAACAATATTTGAACAAGAAACAAGAGAACATCGCAAATAATAAACTATAGTTACCTAAGAAACAATCAAATGTTCAGATCAATTGTTCATTAGAGCTACCGTCGGCATCCATATTGTGATTGCTCCGTTAGTTGCCGAAACTTGGAGTTGGCTGTTCTCCGGCGTTGTTGAAGCTTGTGGAACTGCTGATTTGGTGATGGTGGCAGCAAGGGAAAGAGGTGGAAAAGCAACTGCGTTAATGGGATTTTGGGTCTTGGTTTCGTCGGCCAATGACGGTGTTGGTGTGTTGTTCGCCGGAGGTCTGGGTGGTTATGGTTATGGGGTTTCTCGGAATGGTTGGAGCTGCTTGAAGCTCCTACAGTGCGAGGTCGAAAATAGAGTTTAGGTGGTGGTTTGCTGGAGGTCTCGTGACGATTAGAGGTGGTTGCCTTAGCTTTGAGCTCAACGGCTGAGGTTTTGTTTGGCTGGCAGCTTGTGAGCTGATGGGTCTGGAGATTTGTGGGTCTGGCGGCTGTTCGGTGGGTTTGGGGGTCGCCGGAGATGGTGTCGAGCAATGATGGTCACCGGAAAGGAGTGGAAAAAGAATAACAAGCTGGACAAAATTGAGGATTAACAGTGATGTGAGGAAGAGAGGAGTGAGGGTTGTTGGGTCTGTGGTGGTGGCTCGTCAGAAATAGTTCTCCGGCGGGGTGGTTGCCGGAAAAAGGCAATGAACAGTAAAGACCCTTTCTTAAATCTGAAAATTATTAAACCCTAACTTAATAACCAAACAATTGCTTAAATAGAAAACTGAAAACTACCTTAGTACAATACAATGACCTTAAAACTGTGGTGCCAAAACCACTAGTTAATAAAATATCTATGTATGCAAATCTTATCCATATTTAAAATGAATTTCTAGACTGTGTAAAAAGGAAATACAAAAATGATTATTAACAATCATAACGAATAAAATGAATATTAAAAAAATGTCACAAATGTAACCAATGGCATGTAAAAAAATGCAATTTAACAAAAATAATCATTTAATCAAACTGAACAAACACTCACAACATATTCAACTGATTGTGACAAAAATAATGTAATCAAAATTAACCGATAAAAATCCTAATATTTTGAGCAATAAGGATAATTATCAAAAGATTGCATTAAAATTGCAAAACATGTATTTTGAACTAATTAATGAATAAATATTAAAAATATTAACTTTGAAAAAATATCAGACCAAAATTTGGTGTCAAGAACTTGCCTCTTTGTTTGATTAAGATCGATGAAAGAGATCCTGGTCAAACAAAGTTGATGAACCCAAATTTGGTTTGATAAACTTTGAGCCAAATAATATGAGACATTAGTAGAGCTTTCGAACAATACTCTGTGTCTTTCAACGGGGCTGAAAAAACAAACAAAAAGCAAGAATTAATCATAAACTAAAAACATTCACATACCTTTGATGTTACTTCAAAAATTGCACAGTGATGGTTGTCACGACCCAAAAGAGTCATGAGCGGCACTCACACTTGCTCTTCTAGGTGGGCGAACCAATGAATTCAAATCCCAACTTATATTAATTGTTCAACATCAAAATACAACCATAATGCGAAAGCTCAAAACTTATCAAAGTAAGCATTAAAAGAAACCTCTAGAGTCTATTACATATTATCCCCAAAACCTGAAAGTCATCACATCAAGGACATCTACTCACAAAATACCAAGTCTAAGAGTATTAAAGACACTAGGATAAACAAATCAATAGTTGTGTCCGGAAACTAACGACACCATGCCATGATCGAGAGAATCCAACACATGCTAGAATGAATAGCTCACCTTGAAATCTGATGTGCTAGAGATCGGCTAGAGCTGAGGGCGAGTCGAAGTCGCTGGTACACTTGCTGCACTCCACAAAAGAAAACGAAGAAAACACACGTAGGGATCAATACAGGTCAACATGTACTGAGTAGATATCATCGGCCGACTCAAAATAGAAATCAATAGGCAATAAGTAATAGTATAAAACCAACCATAGCACTTAGTAGGTGGCAAGCAACAAACAATATGAACAAGTGACAACAGTAATGAAGCCAATACATAATTGATCAACCATATCAAGAACACATATGAAGACTCAGGCCTCCACAATACGCTCTTTTGGGAAATGTATTCTTTGAGATTGAGTACATTAAGTTATTTTAATATGTTTTCTCTTAATGTTACCATACCGGAACGTGACACCCGATCCAATAATATCGTGTCCGAACGTGACACCCGATCCAATAATACCGTGTCGGAGCGTGACACCCGATCCAATAATATCATGTAGGAATGGGACACCCTATCCAACAATATTGTGTCGGAACGTGACACCCGATCCAATAATATCGTGCCGGTTCGTGGCACCCGATCCAACAACATAGTTAATTTATCATTCTTTTTATTACTTTCCCCTTCATTAACAATATTTACCCAAGCCTTCTTTATTCAAGGTATCACTTTAATAGATCAAATTCAAGATTATGGATTCCACGGTCTTGGGATTTCAGACCAATCATAAACAACACATGAATTATCCAAACCACAATAACCAAATACATAGAAAATTTCACAATATCACTCAATGACTATCAATCACTATTAAGAGTCTCTCTATTACATAGATTAAACCATAACCTACCTAATCGAAGCCAAGCAAGCTAATTTCCCAATGCTTTTCCTTTCCTCAATGCCTCAGAATGTCTTCTATCTATCAAGTAAACAATATTAATAAGAAAACGAGTCCGTGGATACCCATATTACTATATATCTAGCCTAGACTTAAAAATCACCCCAAATCTATAATCAAATTCTTAAATTTTGATACCAACTAATATATCAAGTCTCATATATTCCTAATTTTTCAAGCCAAGGGTTAAGTCTCATTCCTCTAATATCATAAATTTAATGGTATACCTTAGTACAAGTTTATCTCCCAGGAACTTCACCACGAAAAAGAAAACTAAAGATTAAATAATTAGGACACCCAGAACTAAATCCCAACTCTAACATATATGCATCAAATTGATTAAGCCTTCATTACTTTAGTTTCTGGTAATAATTGTTTGTTCCAAATAGTCCAATCAAAATTTTCACGTGAAAACTAATACTACACCTAAAATCATTGAAGCTTCCCCCTTAAACCCCCCAAAATTATGTTATACACCTTTCAATTCTATATCTAACCAACATATAATAATAATAATAGGATATATGCTTAACCATTCAATTGATAAACAAATATTTTAAAGGGAAGAGCATACGAACTTTAGGAATATGTGGCGCCTGTAGTTGGTTTCCGCCAAAATTCTTTTATTTTTAATTAATGACTCCAAAAATGGTAACCCTCCTTACTTATTTTAATAAACATGGGCCAAGTGATATAAGGTATTAAATAAATTTCAAACTTGACCCATTATCTACTCACTAAAAAAAATATTATTTTACAAATACCTGCCAACTAAGTAACCGTAGTTAAATGAATAGTTCAAAATTATCATTTAAAATTTACGGGAAGAGTTGATATAGTTCTAGTACTCAAAATGACCTAATGGGTTGTTACAATGGTAGTGTACCTCTTTGAAAGGAAGACGGTGTGAATAACATGTCACTTTGAACGAGGTGACGGCTAAACTTGTATCTTGAGAGGCAGATGATCCAACTTGAACTTAACGTGTCACTCAGAGAGAGGTGACAAACCAACGTGTCTTTTTAAAGGTACACGACCCAATTTGAAATTAACGTGCCACTTAGAGGGAGGTGACAACCCAACGTGTCTCTTTAAAGGCGGATGACCCAACTTAAACTTTAACGTGTCACTTAGAGGGAGGCGACAACCCAACGTGTCTCTTTAAAGGCGGACGACCCAATCTTGAACTTAACATGTCATTTAGAGGGAGGTGACAACCCAACGTGTCTCTTTAAAGGCGGACGACCCAACTTGAACTTAATGTGTCCCTTAGAGGGAGGTGACAACCCAACGTGTCTCTTTAAAGGCGGACAATCCAACTTGCACTTAACATGTCACTTTGAACGAGGTGACAACAGAACGTGTCTCTTTAATGGCAGACGACCCAATCTTGAACTTAACATGTCACTTAGAGGGAGGTGACAACCCAATGTGTCTCTTTAAAGGCGGACGACCCAACTTGAAATTAACGTGCCACTTAGAGGGAGGTTACAACCCAACGTGTCTCTTTAAAGGCGGACGGCCCAACTTGAAATTAACGTGCCACTTAGAGGGAGGTTACAACCCAACGTGTCTCTTTAAAGGCGGACGGCCCAACTTGAACATAACATGTCACTTTGAACGAGGTGACAACCCAACGTGTATCTTTAAAGGCGGACGACCCAATCTTGAACTTAACATGTCACTTTGAACTAGGTGACAACCCAACGTGTCTCCTTAAAGGCGGACGACCCAATCTTGAAATTAACGTGCCACTTAGAGGGAGGTGAAAACCCAACGTGTCTCTTTAAAGGCGGACGACCCAACTTGAACATAACATGTCACTTAGAGGGAGGTGACAACTCAACGTGTCTCTTTAAAGGGGGATGAACCAATTTGAGCTTAACATGAATGGTATACCACAAAATCTGCAATAACAATGTTAGTAACAAATGCAACATAAATATAACATAAGCTATGTAAACTTGAAGTTATATAAACAGTGAACAAAATGACGAACCAATGCAACATTTCGAACATAATAACATCCTGAATTTAAAAAAATGTCAATTTAAATGGAATAACAAATTAAAAAATGTCATTTTGAATGGCATGACAAACCAATTTTAAAAAGTATCATTTTATTTGACATAACAAATTAATTTATAAAAGATGTCATTTTGAAAGGTATGATGACCTAAATAAAAAATGATGTCATTTAAAGGGTATGGCAACACAAACATATAATATCAACAATGAAACGGTCCACAAAGTTGATCTGGACAAGTATTGAAAAGTGGGTGTTTGCCTATTTTTATTTTCTGAACAATGAAACATATTTTAACTTGGTTAGCGCCAACAACAGTATTGCATAGAAATCTCTCAATGTTTTCTTATTAAACTAAAATTGACTTCAAGGTAATTCCTATGGATTCAAGTGGTACCTCAAATATACTCAAGTAACGACAAGATTTGTTTATCTTGCTTCAAATAAAGGTTTTGAACTAGACCTAACCTCATGTTTCAAGTGCCCTCACCACAAAGAAAGTCTTAATTTGCTCACATTTAAAGTGTATCAATTTGAGGTCATTTTGTAAAATTCACTCACACTCAGAAAAATGTTCAATGCATGCAATTGTGATACCATAGGCTTGACCTTCATGTAAATATCCACTAATGTGAAAACATTTAAACTGAAATCATGTAGGACTTGCTATTGGCTTGTAATGTAAGCTTGGGGACGGGTAGTGTCACGCCCCGAGGCTACCCCCTAGGCGCAACATAGTGCTCAGTGTCATGAGTGACCCCAAGCTAATCCTGAGTCTGACATATCACAAGCATACTGAAATATAACTAAATAAGCGGAAACATAACTGTAAAGTAAACAATACGAAAAGAAACTTCAGGTGAAAATTTAACTGAACAACTGTGGGAAACAATCCAAAACAACTGAATACTGACTCTATGTCTGAAAGCCTCTAGTACTGATGAGCTGTTGGGACAAGTCCCCAACAAACCCTAATAATACTAAAAACTAAATAATGAACTAACTGAGTCGAAAGCATAAAGGAACGTCCTCGAACTATGAGGACTCACCACGGAAGCTGCTGAGTATGGGTAGGAAGTCGAGCTAAGCGTGGTATGGATGGTGAGCGCCTGAACCTACATCATGAAACGATGTAGCGCAACAGTATGCGTCAGTACTTTGAATGTACTGAGCATGCAGGATATACAAGCTGACCAAATTATTTAAACATGCTAAAAATACTGGTCAAGTGTGTAAATAGTGCATAAAAACTGGAATGCAAGAGTAAACTGAAAACATGTTGAAAAACTAAGTAAACACAACTACGGGCCTGGAGTGCCTTATTGAAGCTAATACTATGGGAGAGTTTATTAGCCTACATAAACCACGTAAGCTAAATGTGGAGTCTGATGTATACGCCCCATCGAGAGGACCCAATATACTTTGCCAGGGTATAAAGGCATGACTGTGGCGTGATCACTAAAACTGCTGCCCAACAGAAGGGACTTATAAACCTACGGGGAGCTGAACCCTAGTCCAACTCGATGCTAAACACTACTCCCAAACTTAATACTAGAGCTCATTTTAACTGTAGACGTGAATTCATGAAACAGAACTAAATTGATCTGAAGATGATTTCTGAGATAAACTGTGGACAGAAACTGAATAAATTATGTTTAAAACTGAATTCTAACACCCTAAGCTACATTTTGGAGAAAAGCCAATTCATGTGAAAATACTACAACTTCATGCTAAGTTTTTCACTTTCAAATTTCCCTAAGAATTCATGCAAACTCATTTAAACAAGTATAAAGTTTGAGTAGAAATCACAAGAATTAAATGGGATATTGAATCTGCATAGTTGGGCAAGAACCCTAGTTTCATAAATCATATTAATCAAGAAAAAGTGTCTGAAGTTTTGGGCATAAGGGCAAACAAAACCCTTACTGAATACCCACATACCTGGTACATGAAAATCCCTATGAGAAATCTGAAGTTTACGCTTGGAGGAGAGAACCCTAGTCCTGGAAATTGGAGAAACGCTCCTTTTCTACTTGGAACTGACTTGAGAGGAAATTGATTTGTTTTAGGTAGTTTCTGACTATATTACTAGGCTTAGGATAAGTAAAACGATGTAGTTTAGGCATCAAACGACATAGTTTAAGTTCCCAATGCTTAGGGGAAAAGACCAGTACGACCCTGACTTAAAAGCTTGCAAAGTGACTTCAAGACAGGCTTCACGGGCCGTCTAGAGCACCACGGCCCATCAAGTGGGTCGTGAAGATTTCTCAGCCTGACAGTGCTTCACTATTTTGGGCATAACTTTTTACTTTGGGCTCGAAATTGGGAAACCTCGGTGGCGTTGGAAAGAGGACTCAAAGATCTTTTATTTGATAGGTCATGGACCACCTAATTCATTTTGTGCTAAAAGATATGATTGTTTGAAGTGGGCCCAAAATTCAAAGCCTGATAAGTCTCCTTCACGGACGACTTCACGGTCCGTGTGGAGCTTCACGGACCGTTTAGACGTCCGTGGCCCTTTTCCAGTGACCTTGGGTCACACCCCACCAACTAGGTGACTTGTACGACTCACTTGATGGGTTGTCAAGTCCACCACGAGCCGTCTGGGTCACTGTTAAGGTGACCCCTGCATGGGTGGATTCTGGAAAGGGTTCACGAGCCCCTTAACAGGCTGTGGTCCCCTTCATGGACCGTCTAGGGTGCCGTGAGGGTCCATGGTCCATTTTGGGTTCGTGAACCTTTTCCATTTTCCCTTTTTAGCCTTTTTCAAATCCCAGGTATTACAATATCTCCCCTTTGGGATCATTCGTCCTCGAATAAAGATTAAGCAAGCTAAATTTGGAGGGAAAGAGCTGCAATCCCTACCAACTGAGTACTAGAAATTGATATCTAACTGAACTGAGTTTTATGAACATGCAAATATGCTGAATTGCATGGATAACTGGGGGGACAAGATATTGAGACTGAATTACACAAGAGTAAACTGAGAGACCGGAGAGGAACTATTACCTCAAGTTGAAATTGAATCGGAGGGAAAAAGATGGGGATTCTTGGCCTTCATAGCTGCTTCTGCTTCCCAAATAGCTCCCTCTATGGACTGACTCCTCCACAGAACTTTCACTGACGCGACTTACTTATTTCTCAACCTACGAACCTGACGGTCAAGAATGTCAACAGGAATCTCCTCATAGGTGAGGCTATCCTTCACACCGACACTTTCTAAAGGTACTATCGATGTCGGATCACCCACACACTTCTTTAACAAGGAAATGTGAAAGACTGGATGAACCTCTGTTAGTTCTGTTGGGAACTCTAACTCATAAACATTACCAACCCTTTTCAGGATTCTATAAAGACCTACATATCTGGGACTGAGCTTCCCTTTCTTGCCAAATCTCATCACCCCCTTCATGGGTGACACCTTTAGGAAAACTCAATCATCGATTTCAAACTCTAAGTCCCTTGTCCTTACATCTGCATAGGACTTCTGACGACTCTGAGTAGTCTTTAGTCTATCTCTGATAAGCTGAACTTTCTTCATAGCCTTATGAACCGAATATGGCCCAACAGTGGCTGCTTCACCTACTTGAACCAACCAACTGGAGATCTGCATATACGCCCATACAAAGACTCGTAAGGGGCCATCGGAATACTGGAATGGAAACTATTATTATAGGCAAACTCTATAAGAGGTAGGTGATCATCCCAACTTGTAACACCCCAATTTTTTGAAAAAAAAGAAAATGCAGTTTTAAAATTTTTCTGGTGCCAGTGACGATGGAGGCCATCTATGGACCGTAGATGGAGTGACGGGCCGTAGATGGTAACCGTTGATGGCCCTACCATCTTTATAAATTTTGAGTTTCTGAACCTTGACCTACGGACTAGCAGGACGGTTCGTAGTTCGGTTAACGGGCCGTAGATGGGTTCCGTAGATGCCTTCTAGAGTTGGCCAATTTTCAGTCCAAAATGAACTTTTTGAATCGATTGACGGAAGAGTAGGACAGTCCGTCAGTGGATGTACAGACCGTAGGTCCTGTCCGTCGATTGGCCCCGACAGGTTATTTAAGGGCTTTTTCCCTAAATGTTTATTCCTTATACTAGACGATTTTACCCCTTAACCTTGGCCCTATTTATATTTTCTAAGTCCTAACCCTTTCATTTTTCCAACTCTCATCTCCCAAAATATTTCTCTCTCTAGAAGAACAAGAAGGAGAAGAAGAGAGCTAGGGTTCTCATCAAGGTCATCAATCCCCTTTTATTTCAAGGCATTGGCATTGAGGTATGATAGTATTTACCATTTGGAGTCTTTCCTCCAATGGGTCCTCTTTTCCTTAAGGTTTTCAAGTTATAGTCTTGCCCAAGAGAGTTAGGGTTTGACAAATTCTTATGGGTTCTTCATTATGCTTTCCATTGTTGATGTTATGGTTGATAGTGCACGATCTAGCGTGATAAAGTAAGCTAGTGCACGGTTTATCGTGGTTTACATGCAACTTGATGAATCCCATGATCTTATGCTAAGTATCCCCCAAATTTATGATTATGCTTATGATTGTGGGTTGATTGAGAAAAGATGAATTGCATGAACTCTTTGTGAAGTGAGTTAAGGATTATGATTATCAAGCTATGAATTCCATGTAAGACTATGAATGATGAAAAGAGGATATTTTATGAAAAGATGCATGTTGAATCAAAATCTATGATTTTCCTCTATTATGTGGGTTCCCTCAATTATGACTAAATTGCCTTGATTTATGGCTTTCTAAGTAATTGCTTGCATTGAATTGCATGTTTGAGGAGAAGCTTATGAACCCATGATTTATGAGTTAAGAGCATGATGAGCTATGTAAATATGAAGCTTGTGGACTCATGCATGTTTTATGAAGTTTATGATATGTTAGTGCATTTTGTTGAGTTGTGAAAGGGTTTCTCATGTAATGCTCAACCTATGAGTGTGAAAGGTTTTCTCACACGTAATGATTCATAACTTGTTGAAAGGTTTGCTCAACCAAGCTTGAATCCATGATTAATGAACTATTCTATGAAGGGACAAGAGACGATTACCTAATGTACACAAGAGGCGATTACCTATGTCTACTAATAATGAAAGCATGACTAATAGAAGAACAAGTGGTGATTACCCATGTTCTTAAGGAGCTATTCTATGAAGGGACAAGAGGCGATTACCCATGTTCCCTACTATAGACAAGAGGCGATTACCCATGTGTACCTAAGATAAACTGAACTATGATAATTTCGTGGGAAATATGTTTAGTACCGAGTGGACAAGTGGTGATTACCCATGTCCCATAATCTATGTACCACCATAGGGTGATGGTCTATGATAGACACAATATAAGCAGTTCATGGTCTTACCTTTGCAAGTAGGACACCCCTTTTCGGTGTGGGGCAGTAAACCGGATTCCATGTGGATAGCTTACATGGTCTTATATGTCGGTTAAGGCTATTTCCCCACAAGTTAATGAACAAGTGTTCTCATGATGATGGCTTAAAGTAAAGTAGAGGAAAGATGAATAGCTTGTCTTGGCCATGCTTTATGCTTCATGTTTTTTATGTTCTATCATGTTTTAGCTTGGCCATTACATGTCATGATTATATGTCATATTAGCATGGTTTATATGCCCTTTTATGCATTGCTATCATACTTGGTACTTGATTGTACTAACGCATAATTTTGCCTACATTGATTCTATTGATGTAGGACTTGGCGGTTCTTCTCATTCCACTCGTGGCTAGTCAGTTCCAGTAATAGTGAAGACTTGGTGAGGACTCCTATGTCCGAGGACCTAACCTTGTTACTTGTTCATGCTTTTTGTTATGCTTTTTGATATTGTACTAGGCTGCGTCCCAAACCTTCATTTCTATTATGTTATGTTAGATGGCTTGAGACATAAGTTGTAGACTTCCACTGTTTTGTTATATAATGCTCTTTTTAATTCTTTTCTCTATTATCTTGTATGTTATGTATGCTAAGGGATTGTAAGAGGCCTCTCGGGGTCTTGTACGCCGTGTTACATCTAGGGGCTACCCTGGGTCATGACACAACTACCCTTAAAATCGATCGCACAGGCTCTCAGCATGTACTCTAAGGTCTGAATGGTATGCTCTGCCTGACCATCCGTCTGCGGATGAAATGCTGTACTGAGATTTACCTGAGTACAAAAACCTTTCTGCAATGATCTCCAAAAATGAGAGGTAAACTGAGGACCTCTATCTGAGATAATAGACAAAGGAACCCTATGCAACGTGACTATTTTATTGATGTAGAGTCTGGCCTAGTTCTCTGCTGAATCTGTAGTCTTGACTGCCAAGAAGTGAGCTGACTTAGTGACTCTGTCCACTATCACCCAAATGGAGTCATGCTGTCTGCGAGTACGAGGTAAACCGGTAATGAAGTCCATGTTTATCACTTCCCACTTCCATGTAGGAATGCTAATATCTTGAGTCACACCTCCTAGTTTCTGATGTTCTAGTTTAACTTGTTGACAGTTTGGACACTTAGCCACAAAGTTTGCGATGTCTCTCTTCATGCCGTTCCACCAAAATATTTCCCGTAGATCACAGTACATCTTAGTGGCACCCGGATGAATAGCATATCTGGAATTATGGGCTTCTGTAAGGATCTGCTTCCTTAACTCACCCACATTAGGAACACATAAGCGACCCTGGTAACGAAACACACCATCTCCCCCTTTGGAGAAAACCTCAACTCTCTGCTGATGAACCACACCTTTCAACTGAAGTAATACATGATCACTATCTTATTTTTCCTTAACCTCTATCCTGACCCATTATGAACTATCACATCACCATCTGACGTGTCCGTAAGGCAAACTCCTAAGCGAGCAAGCCGATGAACATCTCTTGCTAATTCTTTCTTCTCTTCCTCAACAAGTGCTACACTACTCATGGATAGTCTGCTGAGGGTTCAACTACTACATTGGCCTTACCCGGATGGTAGAGCACATTCATGTCATAGTCTTTGAGGAATTCAAGCCATCTCCTCTGACAAAGATTCAACTCTTTATGGGTGAACACATAATGGAGACTCTTATGATCTGTGAACACATCAACATGAACACCATACAAGTAGTGTCTCCAAATCTTTAGGGAAAACACGACGGCTGCAAGCTCGAGGTCATGTGTCGGGTAGTTCTTCTCATGTACCTTAAGCTGTCCGGAAGCATAAGCTATGACCTTACCTTGCTGCATCAACTCACAACCTAGACCAACCATGGATACATCACAATAAACCACATAACCGCCCGAACCCTCTGGTAGAGTCAAGACAGGAGCTGTACTCACCCTGGTCTTTAGTTCTAAGAAGCTTCTCTCGCACTCATCTGAACACTGAAACTTGACCTTTTTCTGAATCAACTTGGTCAATTGGGCAACTATGGATGAAAATCCTTCAACAAACCTTCGGTAGTAACCGGCCAAACCCAAGAAACTTCTGATATCAGTCGGAGAGGTGGCCAGGAGAATCCACTCGGATCCCTTCGCTAGATACCACATGACCAAGGAAAGCGATCGACTGTAACCATAATTCACATTTGCTAAACTTAGCAAATAGCTGGTGATCTTGAGGGTTTGCAGAACAACTCTCAAATGAGTCATGTGCTCTTCCTCATTCTGAGAATAAACAAGGATATCATCAATAAAGACGATGACGAACAAGTCTAAATACTGTTTGAACACCCTGTTCATTAAGTCCATGAAAGTCGCATGAGCATTTGTTAGTCCAAAAGACATAACTACAAATTCATAGTGACCATACCGAGTCCTGAAGGCTATCTTCGGGATGTCACTATCTCTGACTCTAAGCTGATGATAGCTGGATTTGAGGTCTATCTTAGAAAAGCAACTAGCACCCTGAAGTTGGTCGAACAAGTCATCAATCCTGGGGATGGGATATTTATTCTTGATTGTGACTTTGTTCAACTGACGATAATCAATGCACATCCTGAGAGAACCGTCTTTCTTACGCACGAGCAACACTAGAGCACCCCATGGAGAGATGCTGTGTCTAATGAATCCCTTATCTAGAAGGTCTTTCAACTGTTCCTTCAGTTCCTTAAGCTCAGCTGGAGCCATTATGTAAGGAGGAATTGAGATAGGCTGGGTATTTGGAAGGAGATCTATTCTGAAGTCAATCTCCCTTTCGGGAGGAACTCTGGGAAGATCTTCTGAAAACACTTCTGGAAACTCATTCACCACTGGTTTCAGAGTTTGAGTCCTTAACCTGAACAAGATGATAGATATACCCTTTGGAAATCATTTTCCTGGCCTTAAGGTAAGAGATAAATCGACCCGCAGGCACTGAGTTATTACCCTTCCACTCTAAGACTGGCTCGTTTGGAAACTGAAATCGAATGATCCTAGTTCTTCAATCGAGTGATGCATAACAGGAATGTAGCCAATCCATGCCTAGAATGATATCAAAATCTATAATTTCTAACTCTATATGATCTGCTGAGGTGAATTTCTGTGAAATTGTGACAGGGCAATTTCTGTATACCTTTCTAGCTATAACTAGGTCACCAACTGGAGTAGAGACTGAGAAGGGTTCTGAGAGAGTTTCTGGATTGACACTAAAGTTTACTGCTATATAAGGAGTTACAAAAGAAAATGTAGCCCCTGGATCTAGCAATGCATATACATCCAAATGGAAGACTTGTAACGTACCAGTGACTACATCAGGAGAATCTTCCTGGTCTCGGTGAGCCTGAAGAGCATACAACCTATTCTGGCGCTGACCACCACCTGTACCAGACGAGGCACCCTGCTGAGTGGGGTGACCTTCTTGCGCTGCTGGAGTTGTAGACTGAGCCATGTTACCTCCTTGTCCTTGTCGAGCAGAAGGGCAATCCTTCAGCTTATGACCAGACTGACCACACCCAAAACACCCCTCTCTGCCAGCAAGACACTCGCTCGGATGGTTCTTACCACACTTTGGGAAAGATAGAAAAGTCCGGTTACCTAAAGGAATTCCCTGAGACTTAGAGCCTGATGCCCTTCCTTTCTAATCCTGTCGAAACCTGGGGGGACGGAGGGCTAGCTGATGAAGGCACTGGGGTAGTAGACCTCTGCTGAATTTGTGAGCGATTTCCACCGTCCGACCTATGCTGAGAGTATTCATAGTTGCCTGTTCTAGCTTTTTTGTTATCCTTAGCCATTTCCCTAAGCTTATCACCCTCAACCTGCTGAGCATGGGTCATTAGTCTGGAGATATCCATATCCCCTAATAGCATAGCATTCCTACACTCGCTCTTCACCAGATCAAATACTTCAAATAAGAACTTGCTCATTTGTGCTCTCGGATCGGCAACCATATGTGGAGCATACCTGGAAAGCTGAATGGACTTTAGCCCATATTCTTGGACTGACATCGAACCCTGCCTCAAGTTCATAAACTCCTGAGCCTTAGCCTCCCTCAACTCTCTCGAGAAGAACTTGTCCAGAAAAGTATTAGTAAAACAATCCCACGTCACAGGAGCTGCATCCGCACCCCTGTTGTCCTTCCACTGCGTGAACCAGATATGAGCCATATCCTTAAGTTGGTAGGATACTAGCTCAACACTATCAGTACCAGTTACTTGCATTACCTCAAGAATCTTCTTGACCTCATCAATGAAGTTCTCGGGGTCCTCACCAACCCTCGACCCTAGAAACTACGATGGATTCATACGAACAAAATCTTGAACCCTAGTTGCGGTTAATCCATCAGTGGGGTTTGCAGGAACTGGGGCCTGCTGATTGTTCTGGTTGGCTACGGTCTGAACCAACAACTGGATCGCAATACGGAACTCTACATTCTTAACCTCATGGTTCAGGATTGGAGGAACTGCGTTAGCATTGCGTGCGTTAGCTCTACGAGGAGGCATGGTCTGAAACGCATAACGACTGATTAGAAAGGAGAGGTGGAATCACACTTAATGCACGATAGGAATAGCAAAAGAAGGGAAATTTTCTTCGCACACCGAGTAGCCTCCCTCTCATAGGTGTGGCGCGCTTCACACACATGAAAGAGGCTCTACTTAGTGCGGCTTTCAGACACCCTAGGACTCTTGAACCTGATGCTCTAATATCAAGTTCGTCACGCCCTGTGGCTACCCCCTAGGCACAACACGGTGCTCAGTGTCACGAGTGACCCCAAGCTAACCCTGAGTCTGGCATATCACAAGCATACTGAAATATAATTAAATAAGCGGAAATATAACTGTAAAGTAAACAATACTAAAAGAAACTTCATGTGAAAATTTAACTGAACATCTATGGAAAACAATCCAAAACAATTCAATACTGACTCTATGTCTGAAAGCATCTAATACTGATAAGCTGCTGGGACAAGTCCCCAGCTAACCCTAATAATACTGAAATCTAAATAATGAACTAACTGAGTCGAAAGCATAAAGAAACATCCTCGAACTATGAGAACTAGTATGGGCTGGAAGTCGAGCTAAGCGTAGTCTGGATGCCGAGCGCCTGAACCTACACCATGAAACGATGTAGTGCAAAAGTATGCGTCAGTACTTTGAATGTTCTGAGCATGCAGGATAAGCAAGCTGACTACATATATTTAAACATGCTAAAAATATTGGTTAAGTGTGTAACCTGGTCTTAACTGAAGTACATACGCCCAAGATACAATAGTGCATAAAAATTGGAATGCAAGAGTAAACTGAAAACATGCTAAAAAACTGAGTAAACACAACTACGGGCCTGAAGTACCTTACTGAAGCTAATACTATGGGAGAGTTTATTAACTGACATAAGCCACGTGAGCTAAATGTGGAGTCTGATGTATACGCCCCATCGAGAGGACCCAATATACTTTGCCAGGCTATAAAGGCATGACTGTGGCGTGATCACTAAAATTGATGCCCAACAGAGGGGACTTATAAACCTACGAGAGCACGTAGTTTTGGGACTTGAGGGTACGCTGAACCCTAGTCCAACTCGGTGCTAAACACTACTCCCAAACTGAATACTAGAGCTCATTTTAACTATAGTCCTTAATTAATGAAGCAGAACTAAACTAATCTGAAGATGATTTCTGAGATAAACTATGGACAGAAATTGACTAAATTCTGTTTAAAATTGAATGCTAAAACCCTAAGCTACATTCTAGAGAAAAGCCAATTCATGTGAAAATACTACAACTTCATGCTAAGTTTTTCCCTTTCAAATTCATGCAAACTCATTTAAACAAGTATAAGTTTGAGTAGAAATCACAAGAGCTAAATGGGATATTGAATCTGCATAGTTGGGCAAGAACCCTAGTTTCATAAATCATATTAATCAAGAAAAAGGGTCTGAAGTTTTGGGCGTAAGGGCAAACAAAACCCTTATTGAATACCCACATGCATGGTACTTGAAAATCCCTGCGAGAAATCTGAAGTTTATGCTTGGAGGAGAGAACCCTAGGCCTTGAAATTGGAGAAACGCTCCTTTTCTTCTTTGAACTGACTTGAAAGGAAACTGATTTGGTTTAGGTTGTTTTTGACTATATTCTTAGGCGAAGTAAAACGATGTAGTTTAGGCATCAAACGATGTAGTTTAAGTGCCCAACGCTTTGGGGAAAAGACCAATACGACCCTGACTTAAAAGATGATGAAGTGACTTCAAGACAGGCTTCACGGGCCGTCTAGAGCACCACGGCCCGTCAAGTGGGTCGTGAAGATTTCTCATCCTGATAGGGCTTCTCTATTTAGGGCATAACGTTTTACTTTGGGTTCGGAATTGGGTAAACTCGGTGACGTTGGAAAGAGGACTCAAAGATCTTTAATTTGATAGGTCATGAGCCTCCTAATTCATTTTGTGGTAAAAGATATGATCATTTGAATTTTTCCCAAAATTCAAAGCCTTATAAGTCTCCTTCATGGACGACTTCACGGTCCGTGTGGAGCTTCACGGGCTGTTTAAACGTTCGTGGCCCTTTTCCTGTGACCTTGGGTCACACCCCATCAACTAGGTGACTTGTACAACTCACTTGACGAGTCGTAAAGTCCACCACGAGCCGTCTGGGTCACTGTTAAGGTGACCCCTGCATGGGCAGATTCTAGAAAGGTTCACGAGCCCCTTAACGGGCTGTAGTCCCCTTCACGGATCGTCTAGGGTGTTGTGAAGGGTCCATGGTCCATTTTTGGTTTCGTGGACCTTTTTCGTTTTCCCTTTTTAGCCTTTTTCAAATCCGAGATGTTATAGGTAGGATAGTCATTTGGGTTAAAAGTGACTTAATCCCTTCTTTAGCATTGCACATGAATTTGTGCTTTCACCGTTTGTTACGCTTTTAGCGTCTAATACTCTTTGTTGTCCCTTCTTTTTGTAATTTTTGACTTCTTTTGAAGCTTTGCTTGTCTGAGCTTTTCCCCTTCTCGTCATCTTTGAACTTTCTCCTTTTTTTTTTGGAGTGTTCTGTTTTTTTTTGTTTAAATTTGACTTGTTTGAACTTGTGGAGAATTTTCAAGTCTTTCTTCTTTCTTTTGAAGTCATTTTTTTTCTTGAATTTCAGGGACTTTGCAACTTTTGTCTTTGACAAATTTGAACTTTGAATCTCCTTTGTAACTTGCACGTCTTCAGTGTGCTCAAGAAAGTCAGGCCAAGAAAGGGATAGTGCGTATGAGCACTCAGAAAGGTTATAGGCTAAAAATGTGGTTGTCCACAGAAAAGGCTTAAGGCTCAAAGTAGGGACATACTAAGGATTGATGTCATTTTGTGGGATTTGAAAGGCACAAACGGGCCAAACAAGGCCTACTATCATATTTCAAATCAAACATAGCTCATAATTTTGCCTCAACAACATTTATGCCAAGTTCTAGATCAACAAAGCAACACAATTGAATTTAATCAAAAGCTCACCACACAATGCACATTAAACAATGAATCTGATTTTGTTTTTATCTTGAATGCATGCAAGAGAGTATATTCAAGTGTAACAAAAGTATGAATGAGAGGTACCAAAAGAATCTTTGGTTTAACAAGAAGTCAATCTTCTCCATTTGGATGATTTTTCTTTCATATGCACATTCTAAATATGTTGGCACCAACCAAGTTAATTTTTTTTTAAACTACATAAATTTTTAAAAAGAATAAAAAAATAAAAAATCTTTTGCATAAAGAATACCGAACCCTAGAAGGGCTGCTTACGTATCTCATTGAGAGAATCAGGTTTGCGTAGTTCATGCAGATATGGCATAAAACCTATGTTTTGAACAACAAATGAATTTTTGAAAGAAAACATAACATATATAAGAAACTAATGAGTCACATTGAAGGGCGGACAACCCAAATTAACAAAAAAACTTTTTTATTATTGAAAGAACAAGTAACAAAAATAAAAAATCAACGAGTCACATTGAAGGGCGGACCACCCAAACTTTAAAAATGTCAAAAAAAAAATTTTCTCTTTAAAATGGAACGTAAGTTAAATAAAATCTAAGATATACATTGAATATAACACCATGTACAAAAAAATAATGGAAAGATATAAATTAACTCGGAGCGATACCTCATAAATCTGGTATCTGAGTATAATCTTGGTGAATTATTTTAGGGTTTTTCTTAAAAAAATTTCCCCTGTTTCAACTTTAGTAACCTCCGATATTCAATCTTGTAGCAACTCTTTCCTTTGTGAATTTTTTTGGAAACTTATTCAAAAAAATTTTCTCCAGTTTCCATTTTGAAATAATGAAAATCTTACGGAGAATATGACCGACCCGTTGTGGTGCCTACTTATCTCATTGATGCATGAATTAGGTCAAACGTTGTTCCAATAGATTGTAACTTGAATAGAGATTGGACTGAGACTATGAATGCTCTACTATCAGATAACTAAGAGTTGGTTTTAGTTGAGACTGGGCCCCAAGTGGATAACTTGAGTTGGAATTGTGACAATCATTGGACGCAGGACGAACCAATAAATTGTCATGCATTCCAAAAAGGGTTACATATAAAAAAGAACAGTCGAGGGATCGCAAACCGTTCTTTAATATACAAGATAGATGCCATTTGGCGAGAACCTGTCATGAATGCAACGACAATGTACATATAATATAAACAAATAGTGAATTAATAATAAATACAATATACAAATAAGCAACAAAATATACAAGGTACAATATATAACATAATAAAATAATAATCTCCCCAATTTGAAAAAATAAACCCATAATGGTTAGAACCTCTATATCTCCAGCGGTGTCGCCATTCTATTGACATCTTCTAAAGGCGCAACGTCGCGATGACTCAAAAAAAAGTCAATTTTAAATAATAAAACAATTTTAAGGACTTCAAAAAGGGAGTCGCCACCTAATTTTAGGAAAACTATGAAACCAATTAATTAATTAATAAAAAATATCTATGAAACAAATAAATTCTAGCTAAGGGTTCAAGTTATTCCGAAGGAAAGGTATTAGGCATCCTTCGAAATCCACAAATGTGGATCCCGACTGAATTCATATTTTTAAAATTTAGGAGGAGATATATATTGTACAAGTATAATAAACATGAAATATATACAAATGATAAAGTAAAATAATAATATATGAAATGACCTAAATTTTCTTAACGTCAATAATATACACAATAATGAATAAAAAATAGGGAAAAGGGTTCGAAATATATTCGAACTTTGACCGAAATTGCTGTAACAATCCCTAACTTTGAGCAGGACTTATTACCCCCCTCCACTATTTAATAGTGTATTTTAAACATATATAGGTGCCCACGTGGACATCATATATATTGCATCATTATAAATAGTAACTTGTCCAGCTGGACATTTATATATCTTTAAAATACACTATTAAATAGTGCAGGGGGGTAATAGGTCCTGCCCAAAGTTGGGATTGTTACTGCAAATTTGGTCAAAGTTCAAATATATTTCAGACTTTTTTCCCTAAAAAATATCATTCCAACTCCATTTGAATAGCTTCTCCGGAAAGCAACTCCGGGTACTTGTAAATGCATTTAGTAAAAGTGTTAGTAATAAATAAATATAAAATAAATGAATCAAATAATAACTTAAAAATAAAAACTTGTCTTATGAACATGGGAGTCTTTGGAAATCGACGGTAATTTCTTCATCTGCCAATTTTAACTTACAATTTATATAAACTTAAACTAAGTTTCCATCTTTTACAATGGGGAGGCCTCAAAAACCGACAGAGAAATTTTTTCATTGACTAATTTAATTGACACTTTAAAACAAAATTTGCCAACCAGTGTATCCAAGATAATGAAAATAACAATATAACCACATTACGAAAAAATGCCAAAGGCATAACAAAATCAGTCCAAAACATGTAATACTAATATAATAACCATTCTTTTAAGTAAAAGTAATAATTAAGCCAAAATAATTGAAAAATAAATAATAAACAACTAATCAATGACAACCATAAAACTCATTTACATTTAGCTTAACATCTGTAAACCTAAACAAAAATACAATGAAGATAAATAAAATCCCAAATCATCATCGAAAACATGTAAACTAATTAAGAAACAATATTTGAACAAGAAACAAGAGAACAGAGAAAATAATAAACTATAGTTACCTAAGAAACAAGCAAATGTTCAGATCTATTGTTCATTGGAGCTACCGTCGGCATCCATATTGTGATTTCTCCGTTAGTTGCCGGAACTTGGAGTTGGCTATTCTCCGGTGTCGTTGAAGCTTGTGGAGCTGTTGATTTTGTGATGGTTGTAGCAAGGGAAAGAGTTGGAAAAGCAACTGGGTTAATGGGGTTTTGGGTCTTGGTTTTGTCGGCCAGTGGCGGCATTGTTGTGTTGTTCGCTGAAGGTCTGTGTGGTTTTGGTTATGGGGTTTTTCGAAATGGTTGGAGTTGTTCGAAGCTCTGGCGGTGCGAGGTCGAAAATAGAGTTTAGGTGGTGGTTTGCTAGATCTCAGGTGGGGATTGAAGGTGGTAGCCTGAGCTTTGAGCCCAACGGCTGAGGTTTTGTTTGGATGGTAGCTTGTGAGCTGATGGGTCTGGATATTTGTGGATTTGACCGTTGTTCGGTGGGTTTGGGGATCGTCGGAGATGGTGTCGAGCAGTGATGGTCACCGGAAAGGAGTGAAAGAAGAATAACAAGCTGGACAAAATTGAGGATTAACAGTGATGTGAGGAAGAGAGGAGTGAGGGTTGTTGGGCAATGAACAGTAAAGACCCTTTCTTAAATTTGAAAATTATTAAACCCTAATCTATAATATTTTATCCACCACCCTCCAACTTAATAACTAAGAAATTGCTTAAATAGAAAACTGAAAACCACCCTAGTACAATACCATGACCTTAAAACTGTGGGGCCAAAAGCACTAGTTAATAAAATATTTGTATATGCAAATCTTAACCATATTTAAAATGAATTTCTAGACAATGTAAAAAGGAAATACAAAAATGAATATTAACAATCGTAACGAATAAAATGAATATTAAAAAAATATCACAAATGTAACTGTTGCTTCCAATTGCACACGCAAGTGTACGTGGTGGCAGAAGTAATAAGTGGCTCTTTAAGAACCGGAATATCGAACCCACAAAGACTTGTCAATTAACTATTTACTAAATTATACTAGTCTAATTATTTATTTAAGAGTGTCAAAAGAAATAAAAGAATGCAAGAATAAAATACTAAGATTAACTTAAAGTGATTGAGACAATTCCAGGGCTGCAGCATGCATAGGGTTTCATGTATCGCATCTCATGCAATGAATTAACTAAGGTTATCAAATTACTGATTTACAGGGTTAATTTTATGATCATGATCTCTCGACCTCTAATTGCCTACTCCAACTAGCTGTCTAACTACATCGTTGAGCGGGGATAGGCAGTCCTAATTGGCGAGCATTTATATTTCATCCTGTTTCATAACCAAGCGAGGTGTTCATCCGGGCGTCACTCCTGAACACGAATCTAAACAAAGTTAGAACAAGCTCTTTGTATTCTTTGGTCTATCTACCTCTTTATCTCTCGAGTCCAAGAATAGACAATAGATTTATTTCTATGGTGATCAAGCATGAAATACTAAAACAAGAATACAAAAGTAATTTAAACGATAACCAACATTAATTCAAAACAATCGATGTTCAACAATTATCCATGGCCGCAGCCCCAGAACAAGGGTCTTTAGCTACTAATACCTAAGAAAAAAGAAGAAGAAAAGAACCCTAAAAAGTATTGACAATTTTTCCTTACAAAGTGTCTTCCTTCCAAAGTCTCTAATAATTATTTCTATGGACTATTTATAGATCTAGAAAACCCTGAATAAAATAACTGAGTCCAAAACAAATTAGGAACCCCAAACCAAAACGGAATTGAATTCCTTTTTTTACTTGTGAAACCGCCTCACAATTTGAGTGTCTTCGATTTCTTGCCGCGTGGGAATCCTTTAATTTGCAACAAATCGTTTGAATATGTATATATATAAATATAATATAATATTCAATTTAATCCATTAAGCTGTCTGCTTGATTTTCTTCTTCAACCTTCCATCTTTAATTCGTTTTAGCTCCAAACTTCTTCAACTTTACACCAATTTAATCCTACAAATAAAATACACTATTTAGCACAATCCATAAAATCCATGCTAAAAAAGGACAAATATAAATAATAAATATGAGGCAATTAATGATAAGAAAATATATTTTTTGCCTCAGATCAACACCCCACACTTTAAACTTTTGCTCGTCCTCGAGCAAACATTAAAGCTCATCTCAAAAATCATACTAGGAAGCCATCACTTTGGTTGATACAAACAATTAGGCCATATTGAAATTTGAAAACATCAAGTACAATTCCCGCTCATTATGCAAGACATCCAAATAAACAACAAACCTCTAACCTCCTAACCTCAAGGACAGACTCTGAACTCATCAAATTTAAGCTTGCTCACCTACTCTCATCAAAGAAAGTTAATAACATCACCTATCTATCATGAAACAAGTGCCCTCACAAGAAGAAATAGTCCACATACTCAATTCAAAAGATTGAATATAAATTAAGAACTTAGCGTCAAAGAACAACTCTCACACTCACAAATAAAATTCACATGTATGCACAAAGAACCATATGCTTGCCCATTATGTACATCTCCACTAATTAAGCATGCTCGACTAAAATCAAATAGGACTTTAACGGGTTATAATGTAGGCTAAGGGACAGGTAGGAAAATTATATAATAGTGACTCACACTTCCCTAAGCACTTTGTATTTTTAGACTTCATCATCCATTATTTTCAGCCCTCTCTTCAACAATTATTTCACTAGTAATTCTCATCATCTCAAGAATGCTTCAATCATTTTTTTCTCAAAGAATTTTTTTTTTCTTTTTCATGTCACATTCTTTCGAAGAGGGCTTTTTTCATCACTTTGTAGCTATCATTGATTACCTCTTGTCATTCAACCACCCTTTTTCTTTTTCTAGATATAACAATTATAATAAGCCTATGCTACAGTGCTCAAGGAAGCAAGGTGCAAAAACTAGGGATTCAACAAAATAGTTAAGGGCAAAATATGGCTACCAACAAAAGGCTACAGGCTCAAAAGGGCGAACTAGTGATATAATATCTGAAAAGGCTAAAATTTACAAGACAAATCAAAGAAAGCCTATTATCATCTCCTAAACTGAGCAACACTTTTTATTTCGCTTCAATAACATGCAGGGCAAGTTCTAGACTAAGATGCAAAACATGGAATAAACAAATTCTCACCACACATGGCACAAATATCAATCAAGATGGATCAATTCCACTTCTAAGAGAGACAGGATCATAACAAACTACAAAATAAAATAAGCTATTTACAAAGTCACAACCATGAACCTCGGTGTCAAAGAGTCTGCAATTTCAATAGCAATCAAGCATTCACAAGAAAGTATTATTCAAAATTAGGCCTAAATAGCAAGTATCACACAACTCAAAAGGGTCTTTTCTTTTCTCTAAAAAAAATAAAATAAAAAATAAAAAAATTTACTCCCTATCGGTTCAAAGGGACTATCCTCAGGAAAAGTACCGAAAACAAAAGCCGAGGAACCCACCTAAAAATACAAAAAGACTCGATAAAGCAGTAAAAACTAGGAATTCATTCCTCCATCCCACACTTAAAAAGATGCTATGTCCCCAAAGCATCAAATAAAATTTAAAACAAGGGTTAGGAAAACTCCCTGAGGCCTCTAGGCCTAGCTAGTAGCATGTTCTCTTAATTTTCATCAAGGGTCGTCACCCCACCCTTAAGCTCAAACGTGCTCCTTAGCTCCATATTCTTGGGTACTTAGACTTCCCCTAATCTGCAAAAACAAGACCAAAAGAAAAGAAGAAGAAAAATGACACTATAAAAAAATAAATAATAAGAAGCTACACTACCAATTGGGTTGCCTCCCAATAAGCGCCTAATTTAATGTCGCGGCACGACCTAATTAAGTTCACCACTTTTCTTTCCACTTTGAACTTATGAATTGTACCCCTAACTTTGCATCAATTTTTCTGCTCCTCTCTAGGGGTGGTGGTATAAAGATAAATGAACCAAGTAATAAATGTCGCATCTTGCACTTCTTGGCCCTTATGTGAGGAATGTCGTTTTGTCTACGTGAATTAGAAAACTTTAGAATGTAGGGGCCTTGTTCCTCATCTAGACACTCTTCTATTAGTTCAGATGACTCGAATTTCATGTCGTCATCCAAGCATAATGTAGAAAAATGTTTAGAATGAGGTCCAATATGCCTCAACTCCAAAGCAACATTATTTACCACATTCTCAGTTTTGTACTCTTTCTCAACATTGACATTAAGGAATAAGGTATAGTTGAATGGTTGGAATTCCTCTTTTTGCTCCACTAGTTGGTCATCATCCACAACAATTGGTGATTGGGCATCAGACGCCTCAACCTTTTTGTTCAAGTGAGCCTCCAAGTCATGAATATCTGAGCCAAATTGATCTATTTCTTGTGTGAGCTTAACTCTTCCTTCTATCAGTTGGGTTGTCATGTATGTCAGACCATCACGGATAGACTCTTGACACTTTAGAAGTTGAATTTGTCCTTGTATCCAATATTGACTCACTATCTCCGCTTCTTCACGACTTTCTCTTTGTTGGGATTCAATATCTTCCTTTATTTTAGCTAGGACTGCAATTTGCAATCCAATATCGTCAAGCGTAGCCTGCATTTCTCTGATTTTTGATTGCTCTTCCACGCATTCCAACATTTGTTCTGAGATTTTTAAATTAACTTTGTCCAGCATGTCCGCACATTCCATAAATGAATTCACATTGTAAACTTCTTGTTTTGCATTATCCATTGCATCACCCCTGCCGACTTCACAAATAACAGAAGAATCATAATAGGGGTTCGGGGAAGGGGAGTAAGAGTTAGGACAACCTTTCCAATGACCAAATTGACCACCACATATATGACATATAGGACAATCGATATCCAAGTGGGGTCCATTACAATAATTACAAGGATACTTATAAGAATACTCCTCACCCAACCATGGTTTGTCCCAATAAGCCATATCAATAAGAGTACCAAATTATTCAAAGGGAAAAAAATTATTGTTTAGAAAAAAAAAGCTAATTAATAAAACAATTTTTTTTTTTTAAATAAATAAAAATAAAAAGTATAATCTAGAAGAATAGTTAATTTCAAAGTCCCCGGCAGCGGCGCCAAAAACTTGTTGCTTCCAATTGCACACGCAAGTGTACGTGGTGGCAGAAGTAATAAGTGGCTCTTTAAGAACCGGAATATCGAACCCACAAAGACTTGTCAATTAACTATTTACTAAATTATACTAGTCTATTTATTTATTTAAGAGTGTCAAAAGAAATAAAAGAATGCAAGAATAAAATACTAAGATTAACTTAAAGTGATTGGGACAATTCCAGGGCTGCAGCATGCATAGGGTTTCATGTATCGCATCTCATGCAATGAATTAACTAAGGTTATCAAATTACTGATTTACAGGGTTGATTTTATGATCATGATCTCTCGACCTCTAATCGCCTACTCCAACTAGCTGTCTAACTACATCGTTGAGCGGGGATAGGCAGTCCTAATTGGCGAGCATTTATATTTCATCCTGTTTCATAACCAAGCGAGGTGTTCGTCCGGGCGTCACTCCTGAACACGAATCTAAACAAAGTTAGAACAAGCTCTTTGCATTCTTTGGTCTATCTACCTCTTTATCTCTCGAGTCCAAGAATAGACAATAGATTTATTTCTATGGTGATCAAGCATGAAATACTAAAACAAGAATACAATAGTAATTTAAACGATAACCAACATTAATTCAAAACAATCGATGTTCAACAATTACCCATGGCCGCAGCCCCAGAACAAGGGTCTTTAGCTACTAATACCTAAGAAAAAAGAAGAAGAAAAGAACCCTAAAAAGTATTGACAATTTTTCCTTACAAAGTGTCTTCCTTCCAAAGTCTCTAATAATTATTTCTATGGACTATTTATAGATGTAGAAAACCCTGAATAAAATAACTGAGTCCAAAACAAATTAGGAACCCAAAACCAAAACGGAATTGAATTCCTTTTTTTACTCGTGAAACCGCCTCACAATTTGACTGTCTTCGATTTCTTGCCGCGTGGGAATCCTTTAATTTGCAACAAATCGTTTGAATATGTATATATATAAATATAATATAATATTCAATTTAATCCATTAAGCTGTCTGCTTGATTTTCTTCTTCAACCTTCCATCTTTAATTCGTTTTAGCTCCAAACTTCTTCAACTTTACACCAATTTAATCCTACAAATAAAATACACTATTTAGCACAATCCATAAAATCCATGCTAAAAAAAAACAAATATAAATAATAAATATGAGGCAATTAATGATAAGAAAATATTTTTTTTGCCTCAGATCAGTAACCAATGGCATGTAATAAATGTAATTTGACAAAAATAATCATTTAATTAAACTGAACAAATATTCAGAACATATTCAACTGATTGTGACAAAAATAATGTAATTAAAATTAACCGAAAAAATCTTAATATTTTGAGCAATAAGGATAATTATAAAAAATTGCATAAAAATTGCAAAACATGTATTTTGAACTAATTAATGAATAAATATTAAAAAATATTAACTTTGATAAAATATTAGACTAAAATTTGGTGTCAACAATTTGCCCCTTTGTTTTATTAGGATCGATGAAAGAGATCCTGATCAAACAAAGTTGACGAACCCAAATTTAGTGTGATAAACTTTGAGCAAAATAATATGAGACATAAGTAGAGCTTTCGAACAATACTCTATGTATGTCAACGGGGCTGAAAATAACAAACAAAAAACATGAATTGATCGTAAACTAAAAACATTCACATACCTTTGATGTTACTTCCAAAATTACACAGTGATGGTAGTGTACCTCTTTGAAAGGAAGACGGTGTGAATAAGATGTCACTTTGAACGAGGTGACGGCTTAACTTGTCTCTTGAAAGGCAGACAACCGAACTTGAACTTAACATGTCACTTAGAGGGAGGTGACAACCCAACATGTCTCTTTAAAGGCGGACGACCCAATTTGAACTTAATGTGCCACTTAGAGGGAGGTGACATCCCAACGTGTCTCTTTAAAGGCCGACAACCCAAATTGAACTTTAACATGTCACTTAGAGGGAGGCGACAACTCAACGTGTCTCTTTAAAGGCGGACGACCCAATCTTGAACTTAACATGTCACTTAGAGGGAGGTGATAACCCAATGTGTCTCTTTAAAGGTAGACGACCCAACTTGAACTTTTACATGTCACTTAGAGAGAGGTGACAACCCAACGTGTCCCTTTAAAGGTCGACAACCCAACTTGAACTTAACTTGTCACTTTTGAATGAGGTGAAAACCCAATGTGTTGCTTTAAAGGTTGACGACCCAATCTTGAACTTAACATGTCACTTAGAGAGAGGTGACAACCGAACGTGTCTCTTTAAAGGAGGACGACCCAACTTGAAATTAATGTGCCACTTAGAGGGAGGTGATAACCCAACGTGTCTCTTTAAAGGTGGACGACCCAAATTGAACATAACATGTCACTTTGAACGAGGTGACAACCCAACGTGTCTCTTTAAAGGCGGACGACCCAATCTTCTACTTAACGTGTCACTTTGAACGAGGTGACAACCCAACGCGTCTCTTTAAAGGCGGATGACCCAATTTTGAAATTAACGTGCCACTTAGAGGGAGGTGACAACCCAACGTGTCTCTTTAAAGGCGGACGATCCAACTTGAACATAACATGTCACTTAGAGGGACGTGACAACTCAACGTGTCTCTTTAAAGGGAGACGACCCAATTTGAACTTAACATGAATGGTATACCACACAATCTGCATTTACAATGTTAGTAAAATATGCAACATAAATACAACATAAGCTATGTAAACTTGAAGTTATATAAAGAGTGAACAAAATGACGAACCAATGCAACATTTCAAGCATAATAACATCTTGAATTTTAAAATAAATGTCAATTTAAATGGAATAACAAATAAGAAATGTCTCTTTGAACGGCATGACAAACCAATTTTAAAAAGTATCATTTTATTTGACATAACAAATTAATTTATAAAAGATGTCATTTTGAAAGGTATGACGACCTAAATAAAAAATGATGTCATTTAAAGGGTATGACAACACAAACATATAATATCAACAATGAAACGGTCCACAAAGTTGATCTGGACAAGTATTGAAAAGTGTTTCGATTTGAGGACATTTTGTAAAATTCACTCACACTTAGAAAAATGTTCAACACATGAAATTGTGATACTATAGGCTTGACCTTTAGGTAAATCTCCACTAATGTTATAATATTTGAATTGAAATCATGTAGGACTTGTAATTGGCTTGAAATGTAAGCTTGGGGACGGGTAGGATAGTCATTTGGGTAAAAAGTGACTTAATCCCTTCTTGAGCGTTGCACTGAATTTGTGCTTTCAGCGTTTGTTACACTTTTAGCGTCTAATCCTCTTTGTTGTCCCTTCTTTTTGTAATTTTTGACTTCTTTTGAAGCTTTGCTTTTCTGAGTTTTTCCCCTTTCCGTCATCTTTTGAACTTTCTCATTTTTGTTTGGAGTGTTCTTTTTTTTTGTTGAAATTTGACTTGTTTGAAGTTCTGGGGAATTTTCAACTCTTTCCTCTTTCTTTTGAAGTTGTTTTTTTTCTTGAATTTTAGGGACTTTGCAACTTTTGTCTATGACAAATTTAAACTTTGAATCTCCTATTGTAACTTGCACGTCTTTAGTGCACTAAAGAAAGTTATGCCAAAAAATGGATAGTGTGTATGAGCACTCAGAAAGGTTATAGGCTAAAAATGTGGTTGTCCAAAGAAAAGGCTTAAGGATCAAAGTGGGAACATACTAAGGATTGATGTCATTTGGTGGGCTTTGAAAGGCACAAACGGGTCAAAGAAGGCCTACAATCATTTTTCAAATCAAACGTAGCTCATAATTTCACCTCAACAACATTTAGGCCAAGTTCTAGATCAACAAAGCAACACAATTGAATTTAATCAAAAGTTCACCGCAAAATGCAAATTAAACAATGAATCTGATTTTGTTCTTATCTTGAAGGCATGCAAGAGAATATATTCAAGTGTAACAAAAGTATGAATGAGAGGTACCAAAAGAATCTATGGTTTAACAAGAAGTCAATCTTTCCCATTTGGACGATTTTTCTTTCATATACAAATTCTAAATGTGTTGGCACCAACCAAGTTAATTTTTTTTTAAACTACATAAATTTTTAAAAAGAATAAAAAATAAAAAATCTTTTGCATAAAGAATACCGAACCCTAGAAGGGTTGCTTACGTATCTCATTGAGAGAATCAGGTTTGCGTAGTTCGTGCAGATATGACATAAAACCTATGTTTTGAACAACAAATGAATATTTGAAAGAAAACATAACATAAATAAGAAACTAATGAGTCACATTGAAGGGCGAACAACCCAAATTAACAAAAACACTTTTTTATTATTGAAAGAACAAGTAACAAAAATAAAAAATCAAGAGTCACATTGAAGGGCGGACCACCAAAACTTTAAAAATGTCAAGCAAAAATCTTTTTTTTTTTTGTAAAAATGGAACGTAAGTTAAATAAAATCAAAGATAACATTGAATATAGCACCATGTACAAAAAAAATAATGGAAAAGTATAAATCAACTCGGAGCGTGCTTCATAAATCTAGTGTCTGAGTACAATCTTGGTGAAATTTTTGAGGGCTATCCTTAAACATTTTACCCTTGTTTCAACTTTAGCAACCTTCGGTATTCAATCTTGTAGCAACTGTCTCTTTTGTGAAAATTTTTGGAGACTTCCTCAAAATTTTTTACCCCAGTTTCCGTTTTGAAATAATGAAAAGCTTACGGGGAATATGACCGACAGTTGTGGCGCCTACGTATCCGGTTGATGTAGGAATCCGGTTAAATGTAGTTCCAACAAATTGTAACTTGAATAGAGATTGGACTGAGACTATGAATGCTCTACTTTCAGATAACTAAGAGTGGGCTTTAGTTGAGACTGGGTCCCAAGCAGACAACTTGAGTTAGAATTGTGACAACCATTGAATGCAGGACGAACCAATAAATTGTCACGTATTCCAAAAAGGATTACATATAAAAAAGAATGGCTGCGGGATCGCAAACCGTTCTTTAATATACAAGATTGATGCCATTTTGTGTGAACCTGTCATGAATTCAACGACAATGTACATATAATATAAGCAAATAGTGAATTAATAATAAATACAATATACAAATAAGCAAAAAAATATATAAGGTAGAATATATAACATAGTAAAAGAATAATCTCCCCAATTTGAAAAAATGAACTCATAAAGATTAGAACCTCTATATTTTCAGCGGAGTCACCATTCTATTGACATCCTCTAAAGGTGCAACGTCGCGGTGACTCATAAAATAATCAATTTAAAAGAATAAAACAATTTAAGGAGTTTAAAAAAGGAGTCACCACCTAATTTTAGGAAAACTAGGAAACCAATTAATTAATTAATAAAAAATATCTACGCTACCAATAGATTCTAGGTAAGGATTCAAGTTATTCCGACGGAAAGGTATTATGCATCCTTTGAAATCCACAACTGTGGATCCCGACTGAATTAATTTTTTCAAATTGAGGACGAGAAATATAATGTACAAATATAATAAATATGAAATATATACAAATAATAAAGTAAAACAATAATATAAGAAACGACCTAAGTTTGCCTAACGTCAATAATATACACAATAATGAATGAAAAATATCATTCCAACTCCCTTAGTAAAAGTGTTAGTAATAAATAAATATGAAATAAAATAAATGAATCAAATAATAACTTAAAAATTGTCACGACCCGATTTCTCGAGTCATGATGGCGCCCACCAACCCGCCAGTAGGCAAGTCAAACCCTGCCCCAAAACTTAAGAGTAATGGGACTGGGGGGGGGGGAGAACTAACCTCGCTAAACAAAAGCATAAATAAAGAACATACAAGAGAAAGCGGAAGCGAACCCAACACTATATATAAAAGATACCTCCTGAAACCTGGAAGTCACAAGTATAGAACTACTAACAAGAGTACGAGCCCCAAAAGTGGACCATGGAAATAAGACTGTCTCAAAAACAAAAGACAAGCTAAAGTATATATACAGAAGGAGACAGGTAATCCCAGAACGCCATGTGCTCACCCTCGTCTCTAGAACGGACTGCTGCAAGCTCGAACTCAACACTGGTAGTTGGTGCTTGGACCTGCATCACAAAAACAGATGCAAAGTGTAGAATGAGTGCCAAAAAACTAGGTACCTAGTAGGAATCATAGGCCGACTGAGTAAGAAAGGTAAAAACAAACAGAAAGGATAGAATCAACCACGAACAGAGGTGAATAGAACGGGAACAGAACAACAAAAAGTAAATCTAAGAATATCTATACTAAACCCAATTGGGCCCCCCATAAGACCAAGAGGGTACACTCACGCACGGACAAATAAGAACCCGAACGGACCCTCATAAGCCCAACAGGTACACCAAGAAACTAATTCTAAGAGATCGACGGAAGACCCAACTGCGAACCGAGACAAACACTCAATTCAACCGAACAATAAGCCAACTCCCAGTATAACCTAGTCATAAGTACAATTTCCAAATCAACTCACCTAGCCCGCTAGCAACTCTGGGGGGCCTACCCAGCCAGACAAGTTCTGAGGAGGGTGCGACGACCCTTCCAGATGACCTCACATCCAACTGCCCAATAGGCTATCCAATTGCCCAGCGAGCTAACCATCTTGGGGGACCCTGTCCCAGCCAGACGAGTGCGTTAGCTATCACTCCCGGGGGCCCTAACCAGCCAGATAGAGTGTGCGGACGTGTCGACTCTGAAGCGGATCTCAAATAGCGTATATCCAGTTGCTGTCATGACCCAGGGTAACCCCTAGATGTAACACGACGTACAAGACTCCGAGAGGCCTCATACAATCCCTTACCATACATAACATAAAAAATAATAGAGAAATAAGAGTTCAAAAGAGCATTTTTTTATATTAATGCTTTACTCAAAACAGCGGAAGTTTACAACTCATGTCTCAAAGCCTTCTAACATCATAAAATACGAATAAAAGTGATAGGGACGCAGCCCAATACAATATCCAACATAAGGAAAGACATCAAAGTAAAATCCAATAAGGCTATGTCCTCGGATGGATGAGGACTCACCAAGTCTTCTTCTCAACTCTAAGTCAATGCTTTAGCCACGAGTAGGAGAACTGCCACGTCCTACACCAAAGAAGTTGATGCAAGAAAGAGTATGCGTTAGCACAATAAAGTACTAAGTATGATAGCCATACACATAAACTCATAAAACATGCTAGAAACTGATATATAAACATGACATGCAATTGGCCAAGCTAAACATGATAAGGTATATAAGCAAATAGCATCAAGCATAAACCGTGGCAAAAGCAAGGTAAATCATCTTTCTTTTACTCTTCTTTTCTTTACTTTACTTTTAGTAACCCATGCACCATTGTACAAGCTTAAGTGTGGGAAAAGCCTTAAACCGATCTGTAGACCATGGAATAACTCAACATGGAATCCGGTGTCTTTCCTACATCGAAAAAGGGCCATTCTACTTGCCAAGGTAGAATTCCAAACCATAGCATACGTGGATCCACTAGCTAAGCTGATATAATATGGGCCTGTTAAAGACCACCTATGGGGGCACATAGGCGTAGGACATATGGGGACTTGTCACCCATCCACTCGGTTCTATGCATAATTCCCACTATACAATCATAAATATTGATATCCATGGAAAGGCACAACTGGGGTTGCCAATCCAAGCTAAACATGACTTCACATACCACGGACTAGTCCAAGCTTACTTCATTGGGTGTTTCTTGTTTCGTGGACTTTTCCAAGCTTACACCCCTAGAATAGCTTCCTTAAGCTCTCGATTCAATTTTAGTTAAGCAAACCTTTTAACAAGTTATGAATCCTTTACATGTGAGAAAACCTTTCACAAGCTTAGGTTGAACATTATATGAGAAAACTCTTTCAAGACTCAACATCATCATATCGTAGATTTCATATAAAACATGCTTGATTCTATAAACCTCTTTCTTCATGATTCTATCATGATTTTTCTTCATAGCTAATGGGTTCATGTTGCCTTTATTTTAAACCATGCAATTCAATGCAAGCTATTTCTTAAAAGTCATAATCAAGGCAATTTAGTCATACTTGAAGTAACCCACATAAAAGAGGAAAATCATGCTTTTTACTTGAACATGCTAAATTCATGCACTTAATCTCAATTCATGCTCAATTTCATAGATGATCCCTCAATTTCATCAATTCATATCTCCACCCATCAATCAAGGCATAGATTATCAAATTGGGGAGAATTTACTTGGGATCATGGGGAGTCAAGCAATAATTATAATTAGACATGTAATTCACGCTAGATCGTGCACTAAATTACTTTACCCACGCTAGATCGTGCACTACCAAGCATTAGATCAGTAATTGAACTCATACTTGAAGAACTCATAACAATTGATCAAACCCTAGCTTGTTTGAAGGGAGTTGAACCTTGAAGTTCATGAAGAAAAGGGAGGGCCCAATGGAGGAAACAACTCCATTGGTCAATACCATCATACCTTAGCAAAGCCCACTAGAAATTGGATGAAATTGGGTGATCTTCAATAGAGGACTTAGCTTCTTCTTCTTCCTTGAGCTAGAGAGGATTTCTTTTAGAGAGAGAAATATTTGAGAGGTGAATTTAGGGAATGAGTTAGAATGAAGTGATTTAGGTATAGAAAACTATATAAAGGACCTTCATTAAGGGTAAAACTGACTTAGTTAATTAGGGAATTAACCAGGGAAAATAATAAAAAGCCCTTAATTAAAAACTATCAGGGCCCATCTACGGTCAAGACCTACGATCCGTACATCCATTGACGGACCTTCCTGTTGAACCGTCAAAATATTCAAAGAGTTGGTATCTAGGGACCCTGCAACGACGGTTTCAATCTGCGATTGGTAGGTCCATTTACGGACCGTACACCTCAACCGTAGATCACAACCTGAGGTTCAAGAATTTAACCAAGTCTGGGGGACATCTATAGTTACTTTCTACGGACCATCAACCTGACTACGGCCCGTAAGTGGCCTCCGTAGGTCACTGCCTACAGGTAAGTTCTGCATCTTCATTCCTTGGAAAGCTGGGGTATTATAATATCTCCCCCTTGGGGATATTCGTCCTCGAATGAGAACCTGGACATCGGGAGAAGGGTGATAGACTCGGACTAACAACCCAACCTAACATGCAAGCATTTAATGCACATATCCAAGGAGGAAACATCAACTCCAAGCTAAAGCTTGCTCAACACTAAATTCATGAAGACTTTATGAACTCATACTCAATGCACATATATCATAGTAGACTCTTCATGAACATGCATAAAAATCAAGGAATCATGGAAATCAACTATGACACATGAGACCAAAAGAATGAACCATGAGGAACTAGGTACCTCAGGCTAGAGGAGGATCGAAAGGAAAAAGATGAGGATAGCGGGACATTATATCGGCCTCGGCCTCCCAAGTAGCACCCTCAACTAATTGATTCCTCCATAGAATTTTCACGGAAGCAACTTCTTTATTTCTCAACTTCCGGACTTGTCGGTCTAAAATCCCATCTGGAACCTCTTGATAGGAAAGACTGTCCTTTATGCCAAGAGTCTCTATTGGCACTATAGAGGTCGGATCACCAACACACTTTTTCAACAATGAGACATGGAAAACTGGATGTACCGATGCCAACTCATTAGGCAATTCAAGCTCATAAGCAACCTTACCAACACGTCTCAATATCTAATATGGGCCTACAAAGCGGGGACTAAGCTTCCCTTTCTTCCCAAATCTCATTACACCCTTCATAGGTGAAATTTTCAAGTAAACCCAATCATCAACATCAAATTCTAATTCTCTTCTTCTAATATCGGCATAAGACTTTTGTCGACTTTGAACCATTTTCAGCCTTTCTCTAATAAGCCAAACTTTCTCCATAGCCTCATGCACTAACTCGGGGCCTATCAAAGCAACTTCCCCAATTTCAAACCAACCTATGGGAGATCTACACCTCCTGCCATAGAGAGCCTCAAATGGAGCCATACCAATACTAGAATGGTAGCTATTATTATAAGCAAGCTTGATCAAAGGCAAATGGTCATCCCAAGTAACCTTGAACTCAATAACACAATATCTCAGCATATCTTCTAAAGTCTATATAGTACGCTCCACTTGCCCATCGGTTTGGTGATGAAAGGCCGTGCTAAGCTTAACACGAGTACCAAGACCTTTTTGGAATGACTTCCAAAATTGAGAAGTAAATTGGGCACCTCGATCAAAGATAATGGATAAAAGCACTCCATGCAGCCTAACCATCTCCCTCATGTACAACTTAGCATAATCCTCCGCCGAATAAGAAGTTTGGATGGGAATGAAATGGCCTGACTTGGTCATTCTATCAACCACAACCTAAATCAAATCATAGTGTCGCCTTGTACGAGGCAAACCTACTACGAAATCCATATTCACATCTTCCCACTTCCAAGTAGGAATCTCTATGTCTTGGGTCAAACCTCCCGGTCTCTGATGTTCAACCTTCACTTTTTGGCAATTAGGACACTTAGCCACAAATTCCGCGATGTCTTTCTTCATGCCATTCCACCAATAGATTTCCTGCAAATCACGGTACATCTTGGTAGCTCCCGGGTGGATAGAATATCTAGAACTATGAGCTTTCGACAAAATTTTCCCTCTCAAATCATCAACGTCGGGAACACATAAGCGACCTTCGTAACGAAGTACACCATCTCCCCCTTGGGAGAAAACCTCTATGGACTTCTTGAGAACTGTTTCTTTCAATTCCACCAAATTAGGATCAAAGTCTTGCTTAGCTTTTACATCATGCACAAAAGAGGATTCGAAACCATTGTGAATGGTAACTCCACCCTTAGCAGAATCAATTAACTGAACACCCAATCGGGCTAAACTATGAACATCGTGAACCAACTCTTTCTTGCCATCCTCAATATGAGCAACACTGCCCATAGACAATCTACTAAGAGCATCCGCCACCACATTAGCCTTGCCGGGGTGATAGAGAACACTCATATTATAATCTTTTAGCAATTCAAGCCATCTTCTTTGGCGGAGATTCAAATCTTTTTGCTTAAACACATACTGGAGACTCTTATGATCGGTGAAGACATCTACATGTACTCCATACAAGTAATGTCGCCATATTTTCAAAGCAAACACCACCGCTGCCAACTCTAAGTCATGAGTGGGATAGTTCTTCTCATGCACCTTTAGTTGCCTCGAAGCATAGGCAATCACCTTTCCATTTTGCATAAGAACACACCCTAGCCCAATCCTTGAGGCATCAAAATACACTACAAAACCATCGGTTCCTTCCGGTAGAGTCAATATCGGGGCCGAAGTAAGTCTATCTTTCAATTCTTGAAAACTCCTTTCACAAGCCTCGGACCACATAAACTTAGCTTTCTTTTGAGTCAAAGCCGTCAAGGGAGAAGCAATTGAAGAAAACCCCTCAACAAACCTCCAATAGTAACCGGCTAAACCCAAGAAACTACGAATGTCCGAGGTGATAAAGGTCTAGGCCAATTCTTGACCGCTTCGATCTTCTTATGATCTACCTCAATACCCTCACCGAAAACAATGTGACCAAGAAAAGCCACGGACCTCAACAAAAATTCACACTTGCTAAACTTTGCAAAGAGTTGTTGATCCTTGAGGAGTTGCAACGCAACCCTCAAATGACTAGCGTGCTCATCCTCATTCCTTGAGTAGATAAGGATATCATCAATAAACACAATCACGAACATGTCAAGGTATTGCTTAAACACCCTATTCATCAAGTCCATGAATGCGGCCAGAGCATTTGTCAACCCAAACGACATAACCAAGAATTCATAGTGACCATACCTTATTCGGAAAGCCGTTTTCAGAATATCATCTTCTTTCACCCTCAATTGGTGATAACCCGAACGAAGGTCGATCTTAGAAATGTAACTAGCCCCTTGAAGTTTGTCAAACAAATCATCTATCCTTGGCAAAGGATACTTATTATTGATTGTAACTTTATTCAATTGATGATAGTCGATGCACATACGGAGTGAACCATCTTTCTTTCTCACGAACAATACCTGAGCACCCCATGGGGAAACACTTGGTCGGATGAAACCCTTATCCAACAAGTCTTTTAGTTGTTCTTTCAACTCTTTAAGTTCCGCCGGAGCCATTCTATAAGGAGGAATAGAGATAGGTTGCGTATCTGGGAGAAGTTCAATACCGAAGTCTATTCCCCGTTCGGGAGGAATACCGGGCAAGTCATGGGAAAACACTTCAGAAAACTCACTAGCAACGGGGACCGACTCAAGAGTAGGGGTTTTGGAATCTACATCCCTCACCCTAACTAGATGATAAATGCAGCCCTTAGAGATCATCTCTCTAGCCTTTATATAAGAAACGAATTGACCTCAAATAGAATTTCCCCCCTTCCACTCTAGGATAGGATCATTAGGGAACTGAAACTTGACCACTCTGGTCCTACAATCAATAGAGGCATAACAAGCATGCAACCAATCCATCCCAAGAATGACATCAAAATCTAGCATATCTAGCTCTATGAGATCGACAAGAGTAACTGTCACAAACCAGGGTTGCCCCTAGATGTAACACGGCGTACAAGGTCCCGAGAGGCCTCGTACAAGCCCTTACCATACATAACATAAAAAATAATAGAGAAATAAGAGTTCAAAAGAGCATTTTTTTTATATTAATGCTTTATTCAAAACAGCGGAAGTTTACAACTCATGTCTCAAAGTCTTCTAACATCATAAAATACGAATAAAAGTGATAGGGACGCAGCCTAATACAATATCCAACATAAGGAAAGACATCAAAGTAAAATCCAACAAGGCTTTGTCCTCGGATGGATGAGGACTCACCAAGTCTTCTTCTCAACTCTAAGTCAATGCTCTAGCCACGAGTAGGAAAACTGCCACGTCCTACACCAAAGAAGTTGATGCAGGCAAGAGTATGCGTTAGCACAATAAAGTACTAAGGATGATAGCCATGCACATAAACTCATAAAACATGTTAGAAACTGATATATAAACATGACATGCAAGTGGCCAAGCTAAACATGATAAGGCATATAAGAAATTGTATAAAGCATAAACCATGGCCAAAGCAAGCTAAATCATCTTTCTTTTACCTTTAGTAACCCATGCATCATTGTGCAAGCTGGAGTGTGGGAAAAGCCTCAAACCGATCTGTAGACCATGGAATAACTCAACATGGAATCCAGTGTCTGCCCTACATAGAAGAAGGGCCATTCTACTTGCCAAGGTAGAATCCTGAACCATAGCCTACGTGGATCCACTAGCTAAGCTGATATGGGCCTGTTAAAGACCACATATGGGGGCACATAGGCATAGGACATATGGGGACTTGTCACCCGTCCACTCGGTTCTACGCATAATTCCCACTATACAATCACAAATATGATATCCATGGGAGGGCACAACTGGGGTTGCCAATCCAAGCTAAACATGACTTCACATCTCATGGACTAGTTCAAGCTTACACCCCTAGAATAGCTTCTTTAAGCTCTTGATTCAATTTTAGTTAAGCAAACCCTTTTAACAAGTTATGAATCATTTACAATGTGAGAAAACCTTTCGCAAGCTTAGGTTGAGCATTATATGAGAAAACCCTTTCAAGACACAACATCATCATATCATTGATTTCATATAAAACATGCTAGATTCTATAAGCTTCTTTCTTCCTGATTCTATCATGCTCTTTCTTCATAGCTAATGGGTTCATATTGCCTTTATTTTAAACCATGCAACTCGATGCAAGCTAGCTCTTAAAAGTCATAATCAAGGCAATTTAATCATACTTGAAGTAACCCACATAAAACAGGAAAATCATGCTTTTTACTTGAACATGTTGACTTCATGCAATTAACCCCAATTCATGCTCAATTTCATAGATAATCCATCAATTTCATCAATTCATATCTTAACCCAACAATCAAAGCATATATTATCAAATTGGGGAGAATTAGCTTGGGATCATGGGGGTTCATGCAATCTTTACATCAAATCATGTAATTCACGCTAATTCGTGTACTAAGTTACTTTATCACGCTAGATCGTGCACTAGGAATAATAAAATTAATAATTGGAATCATAATTGAAGAGCCCACAATGATTGATCACAAACCCTAATTCAATTAGGTTAGAGTAAACCTTGGAAAAATCATAAAGAAGAGGAAGGACCCATTGGAGGAAATGACTCCTAATGGTGAATACTATCATACCTCAAAGCAATCCACAAGAAATTGGAGAAGATTGAAGGTCTTCAATGGAGGATCCTAACTTCTTCTTCTTCCTTGAGAGTAGAGAGAGAAATATTTGAGAGAGGAGAGTTTTGGAATGAATTAGAATGAAAGGAATTAGGCATAGAAAGGATTTATAGGTCTTAGATTAAGGGCATAACCGACTTAGCTTAATAGGTAATCACTTAGGAAAAGACCAAAAAGCCCTTAATTAAAAACTGTCAGGGCCAATCGACAGACAGGATCTATGGTCCGTACATCAATTGACGGACCGTCCTGTTCTTCCGTCAATTGATTCAGAAAGTTCATTTTGGGCTGAAAATTTGGCCAAGTCTGGAAGGCATCTACGGAACCCATCTACGGCCCGTCAACAGGACTACGAACCGTCCTATTATTCTGTAGGTCAAAGTTTAGAAACTTGGAAATTCTAAAATTTCACAATGCCATTGACGATTCCCACCTACGGCCCGTCAATCCATCTACGGCCCGTAAATGGCCTCCGTAGGTCACTGTCTCAGGTGAGTTCTGCATGTTAAAATCCATTGGAAGCTTGGGGTGTTACAGTAACTTTATGGTATAAGGAAATGGAGCAAACTCTATAAACCCTCTTAGCTAAAATAGACTCTCCTATCGGAGTAGAAACAAGGATAGGATCTAGCAACATATCCGGTACAATATCAAACCGCATGGTCACATAGGGCGTCAAAAAGG